>JAHDVE020010131.1:0-143665 GCA_022606495.2 Halesus radiatus
GACAGTCGAGACTCTTGTGTGATATTTACATACAAGAATAATCGACAGAAATCAACTCAAGATTTTATAAAATAGGCAAGTATATATTTTCCCAGCAGAACACAAGGACGCCATTAGGTTCTGTGTTGGCACTGTAATCAACGGCAATAAACCCTAAAGGTGCCTGCTTAATAATGATTGTGTGTTCGAAACTTCTCCCATTCCCTAATTTCCATAATGATCCCTAAACTGTACACAGTAGTTACGGATTTTAATATCCCTACCGCTAAGGACTATGATGAAAGAACTACAGGGGATCTGTTATAATAGGCAAAAAATATATCTATGGTGTTTTGGCAAAGAGAGCTGATTTTTAATCCTAGATTTTTGTCAGATCTGAAAAATGTCATTGTAATATCTTAGTTTCGATTGTTTCACATAGATGGCACTGTCGGTAAGACAGTACAGGAGTGATATCTGAGAGCCTCTCAAGGTCAGGGCGATAGTATTTCCATTGTATAGAAAGAAGCTTAGCTTCCTGGCTCTCCAAATCCATTATACAGAGATTCCGTGTATCATGTTATTTGTAATAAATAATCAAGTGTTGTTGTAACCAGATTTAATTATCACGATATAAATACGCAACAGTAACGGGAAACATATTTTTTTTATATTCAAATTTGACAGCTCGTTTAAAAAAAAAACAATGCAAAACGTCATAATTCCCTTTAAGTATTTTTAATATATGTATATTTTTATATTTAATTTTGTTTTTATTTATTTATCTAAGATCTAAATACGTGGTTATTTCGATACATAAATTTAAGAACTACAAAAAAATCGCTTTTCCGTGAAATAGTTTACCTTGCAAAGCGTAAAATAATAAACAAGTTTAATCATTAAATTTTCTTAAAATTTGATGTAGAATCATCTCTTTTCGGAAAGTACCACTAATTTCTGTAGACCGTTTGGTATAAATAACATGCACTTGGACCGTTGTGATTTCTTAAACTTACAATAATCTTCATATGAGTCATCTTGGAGTTGCCATTTAAAACGTTTTAAACGATCGCGGCGCCGTCATTTTTCATCTACTATAAAATGTCAGACTGCATGTGCTGTTCACATTAATGCCTGTAACACACAGTTAATATAATATGTTGGCGTGACATATCTCTCGATATCGCTCACCATACAATCCCATACAGTCGTCACACACGTATACTATAATATATATGAGACAATTGTATGGCGAGCGTACCCCTCAAATATATATTATGATATTATCTTATGCTATCTTATGCTGTGTGTAACCAGCTTAACTCTAATTGCGCGAGCTACAACTATACCTAGTGGAAGCAAACATCCAGAGAAAGAGATTCAAGTACCCCCGGAGTCAATTTAAATATTTTATTTATTGTTTCTTTAAATTGTATTTTTTTGGAAGAATTTTTAACCTCACTAGGACAAGCCTGTGTCGAGGTTAATAATATTACAAAAAAAAAAAAATAGCACACAAAATATATTAAGAGAACAATATTGTTACATTAACGTTTCAACGAATTGGGTACCAACTTGGTACCTATTAATCTAATTCCAGGAAAATTATTACATTATAATGTAGTAAACATGTAGGGTGATCATGATGTACATTGAAATTTTATTGTAAGAAAAAATATAATAAAACTATTATTTTAAAAGGGAGAGAAGAAAGAAAGAGATAAAAATATTATAAAAGGAAAGGGATGAAAAATATACATATACAAAAAATGACTACTACATTCCATTTACTCTGAAACAGTGTAATTTTTGTATACCATTCATTTCATCAGCATTCATATTCTCTACATGTATATAATCTCCGCTCTTTGGGGCCCGTCGTGTCGGTTGAGCGACGGTTAAACGCGTCGTTAATATTAACGCCAACATAACGGCCATAGCAGGAGCCGTCCGAACGGCGCAGGCCGCGGGCCGTTGCTTAAAACCCACTGGACAGTGATTGACGGGGCTTTATTATCATGCTGAAAGCTGAAGGGACCCGCGGGGCTATTATTGTGAAAATGCCAAAAACGTGGGGCTAAAATGCTCAAGAAATGAAATTTTTTGACTAATTAAATGTTTTAAATTATTCGCGGGAAGTGTCCGCGATCGACAATGCCAGAATTAATATTGTAATAAACGGTCCAAGAGCCCTATTCTGGTTCTTTGAAGGAAAATTCCTCATCCTTTTCAATGGGATTAAAGACATTATTTTGCTTAACTGCGTTTCCGATTACATGTCAATGACAATACATTTTTAAAGGAATTTGTGGTTAAATTATCACAGTATTATTATAAATTATAGGTGTATCACACATTTAGTTGATTATTAACACGTGTTTTTCGGGCTTTTGGCATAGGTAATTTACAAACATCGCAATTTCGTTAATTCGGTTCATTTAATGGTACTAATATGCGACAAATAACTCGCCAATATTGTTTAAAGTCAATACCTACGATAGTAATCCACATAAAATTAACACTATTAACAATCTTAGTTACCAATGGCGGCGTATTTTATTCATTAATCATTTTTCTTCCTGCAGTGTAAAAAATCTTCCTTCTGAATTAAGACCTGCATTTTATACAAATAATAATTTAGGTAAATTTTTAATCAACTCAAAAGATAAAGACGACAAGCTTAGTCACTCGGGAATATATAAATTAGATTGTAATGATTGTTCAGCATTCTATATTGGCAAAACAACACGCAATGTCAATATTAGAATTAAAAAACATCTTAGATGCCTAAATAATAACGGTTTTTCAGAATTCGCCAATCACCTTATTGATAAAGATCATACCTTCAATCAAAGCACCGGTGCTAATATTCTTCATAAAAATGGTCATGGATACAGATTAAATAATTTAGAATCACTAGAAATAAAGAAAGCTGTTAAAACCAAAAATAAAATTCTTAATAATCAACTAAATGTGTCCAATAGCCCAATATTAGGTATATTCCCTATAATCTCATAAAATTTCCCATCCCATAATCACCTGTTCAGTTATTCCTTGGTATTCCATTATGTGCACTTCTGTCTCTTTCGCTCGGTTATTTCTATTTCATGCTATTTCATGCTATCTCATGTTTTCTTTGTTCTATGTTATGTTCTGTCTTATTCTATTTTGTATATATAAACACACACTATGTATTTTTTGATCAGTTTAATTTTTGTACCCTGAAGATGATTATGTTAAGCGAAACCGGTCGGTCGTAATAAAATTAAATAAAATTCTCGTGGTTATAAACAAAGTTATTGTTTTATTTTCATTACCTACGATAGTATTGGGTTTTTATATTGATAAAACTACGCAAATATCGATATTTTTAAAGAATATCGTTCGCTGGGTGATAGGTGATCCGGAACGGCAGTTAAGCAAGATGTCATTAAGTGTAAGGAAAAGGATAAGGAATTTTCCTTAAAAAGAACAGGAATCAATAAGCCTCCAGATTCGATTGTAAAAAATGCCAAAAACTAGGGGGCTAAAATGCTCTATTTGAATGTTTTAAATAATTCTTGGAAAGAGTTGTTATTGGGCGATATTGGGTTGATTGAGTGGCGAGCAGAGGCGTGCATTCCATATAGGCACATAAGTACTGCCTAAGTGCCTACCCTACCTTACTCACATAAAAACATAAATACTATCAACATTTATAAAATTACTGAACAAATAAACTTCAAAAATACGCACAAACTTCCAGTTACGAATCGCAGTGCCGCGCACGCAGCCGCCGACCGCCCTACGTGTCAAAAGCAGGAACTAAGTATGCAAAATGACCCAGGTCACATTCAAATGCCGACTGTATTCTACACTAAAAATGTACACGTGTGCACAATGCGCATTCCAGGGAAGACTCGTTTGTGTTAGTGTCGAAAAATGCCGTGCCTTTCGATACACATTACAAATGTAGCAACTATTGCCATCTGTTGGTACCTCTATTAATTAGTACAAATGTAGTAACAAAATAATTATCATATTATGTTGACTATCAAGAAGTAAGTTCCTTGACTCTGAACCCAGAGGTAGCAGTTTCAAAACCCGCCGAAAGAAAAATAGTAGTTATTTGATTTATGGGATATATCGCCACAGAGCAAACGTAGCCCTCTTTCTTCCTACGAACCTCAAACAAGCAAGCTTGAACGTACAACCGGAGAACGTTTTTACGGCATTATCTCCAAATGGGCGGGTTCTGATAAAGTTAAACATCTTGGAGGTTTATTCTTTTTGAAAACGTTTCAGCTGCTATAGAATGGCAGTCGACTATCCAGGGCACCCGGGGTCACAAAACAAAATTATTCAATTATGTATTTATTTATTTATACTGGGTTTTTATAGACGTTCGCACTTACATGAGAACAATATAATAAAAAAAATTCAAAAACTCAGTTATTATAGATAAATTTAATACAATTACAAATACTCAGGCAAAGGTACATAAAACATAAAAAAGTATATAAACTCACTCATACAAATAGAAGAAAGAGACACAAAGAGAGACACTAGAGATACATTACATAATTAGCCCAATCATTGTTACATTTTTTTCTGAAACTGTACAGATTATCGACAAAAATGTCTACATTAGCACACTCTATCTTATTATATAGTCGACACATTTGAGGCAGTGAACCAAAGTAGGCAATGTTATTTCTGAAAGTATTCAGGTGGAATGTGCTATGGCGTTTTAAGAGGAACGGCTGCACTGCCCGTTTCACACATGACTTAATTTTGGATTTGGGGCCAAAATGACCATCCAAACTGAATGATATATTTTTTTTAATTAAGGTTAAAGTATTTTATTTATTTTTATTTTAAATTATGAAGTATACGCCATGAAAAAAAAATCAATTTTCATAATTTTAGAGGCAACTTAGAAAATTATTTGCGGGTTTATTGTATTTTTAATTTTTTTTATCATATTTGCTTTGTAAATATGATTACGTAAATAAAAATATAAAAATAAAAAATTTATAAAAAAATGTTTTTGCTGGTCGATATTTTAAATTATGTACGGCAAATTTGTGTTCCACCGTAAATTGGTCGTTTTTAATTTAATTTAAAGTCCACCATAATGCTTAATTTAAGATTTATTTAAAAAATATATATATTTCAATATATTTTCAAAGTAGACGGGGTAAATATTTTCTTAATCGGCGTTAGCTCCCAAATAACTGTAAAAGGTGCCTCTAAAATCGCGAAAAATCAATTCCTTTAATGGCCTATATTTGATAATTTAAAACAAAAATAAATAAAATACTTGTCATCCGTACTAGATATTTACTAAACCTTTAATTAAAAATATATATATCATTCAGTTTGGATGGGTATTTTGGCCTCAAATCCAAAATTAAGTTTTGCATGAAGCAGGCAGCGGAGCCGTTCCTCTTAAACATTAGGAATTAGGTATTAGACATAATGTAGTGTAGTGAAGACAGCGAATTACGTAGTATTACGATTATTGTATGAATAATTCCTTTCCTATACACAACGATAATTATTGTTAAATTGTTTGGAAGGACGTACATATACAACAGCCTACATAGTGTACATTAATTCAAGAACATAAAATACCCGACTAAAAGTAGGTACCTACGTCTAGAAGCCATAAATCATTTGAGAAGAAAAGCTCTGTGTTATTTATAGCGACGGAACCTTACCTTTTGGCCAAAGAAGCCTACAAAATTTCCAATGCCATATCTCCACTCACACTCACGGCTACTCGGCCGTTTAAAACCGGATCAATTTTAGATTTATTGCTAGTTTTACAAAATAAAAGTTCGCGGGATGCGGGCGTAATTTACTGCAGAAAATTTGGCGCGGTACAATAATTTTCAGGACTGAAGTTATTCCGGAAATTCAAACGCTTTTTTTTGAATTATAGAAATGTGGTAAAAAAACATGTTTCATACGTGAAGAGTCAGTTAACTTTTTCAGCTATTTAATTATAATATGGTTTAAGGGTATTTTCGAACTTAAGGTGATTTTCACAAAATTGCACTATATAAATTAGTCAAATATTAACATAGTTATTAGCATTTCCTCTCGCTCGCCTTTATTGAGGAACTTTTATGGAACAATAACTGTTTAGTATTATAGAAAAATTATCATTTATCATTTAAATTATGTGTATTTTTAATCCTACGTTATTCTTCGTTTCCATAATTTTAATCATATAGTAGATACCAGTTCTTAACTCAGTGCATCAAACACAGCCAAAAATTGCCAATTTTCCAAATTCAAGTCATTCTACCTCTCTATGTTTCAACTGTTAAAGTTTTAATTAACATCACCTGTATAACATCTCCCTTTCTCACGAAATTCTCAGTAAACAGCAGCCTTAATTAACTTATTGTAGGGATATTTAAGCCTTGTTAAACCATTTGTATTATTCATCAGAAATATACTCAGTGTTAACAACGATAGTGTTTTTATCTAGTTTTAGTAACAATTACTTATCTAAGTGAAGATTTTCTCGACATATTCAATCCATCAATCCCACGTCCAAGATTTACAACCATGGGCAAATCGGGGACTTTTTGGCGCGGACAATAACTGTAATTAATTAACAGTTGAATGGATATAATCAGAGCTTATAGCTTATGATGGAAATATCAAAATCGAAAAGAAAAACATAATCAGATTTAATTAAATTTTTCAATTTTTTTTTCACAAATTGATCAAATAAGTATGTTATTCAAGGTGGTAAAAGTCATCCAAAAACTCAAATCAAAAACGTAAATCTTTTTGAAAATTTACGGTCAAGTCTCTAGATATTTACTTCGGCACTCAAGTCGGTTCGAACTTTGCAACTTTCCAGTAAACTTTACGACTCTCGTGCCGATGGTAAAACTTGAGTACACACGACTAGGCGTAATAATAAATAATATAAAGCTTTTGACGTATTCCGGCTTACGTACGCAATACGTAACACGGGCGTCTAGGCGCCTCCGGTCAAGGACGCCTAGACCTTTAGGCGTCTGGTACTAATTTACCTCTTCGCATTATTCTGTGCTCCTGGTATTTCAAACGCAATTCTGTAGAAATTTAGAAGAAGTATGACAATAGGAGAGAGCGATTTGCAATCAGTAAATAAGGATAATTTAATTTTGTGTATACAACACAAGAGTCAAAGGCCAAAGTCAGCAAATCTTTGTTGAATTGAATAATCGATTGGGGTATTTTCTGTGATTGTTAAGAGACAAAAAATCGAAAATCATAGAAAAACATCTTGCCTCTTCAAGCATTCTATACTCCCGGATATTTTACTCATTATGAATGAGCTTTGGAGGTGGGAAAATTGAGGATAGACTGGAAATATACACTCGTTAATAATAATTCATTAACTTTAAAAACATTTTTTTTACATACTTATTGGAAATAAAATGTAAAAATATATTTTTCATATTATTTAATCTATTAAACTTAAACAGCAAACCTATTTTCTGAAGCACAACTCTAAAGTGGTGAGCTCAGGATAATTAAATTTGCTTGACATTTTATCTGGAATTTCTAGGTCTACGCAACATTTTCAGTTAGCAATATTATTTCAGAAATGAGCTACGGAGCTTTGACACATCAATTTATTTGTCAAATAATTGAATTTATAAGTAGCCAATACTAATTTTTAAAATATGAACAAATTGATATATCAGTAAATGTAAGAAACGTCAAAACGTTCAAACAGCTTGACTTGCTTAACTTTGCATTCGATGGCGTTCCTATAGCTATACCACAAGCAAAATAAGGTGCGCAGACGCATGTCTTTTTCCATACGCAGAAAGGGCGTGATTTATTAGTAGTTCGCTAGCGTTCGTTGGTGGCTTGCCATGTCGTACCGCGCTTTATTCTGGATGATGCAGAGAAGACCCGCCAAACAATTCGGTCTTGGCACACTTCTTGTATCACTCACATTCATACTTCATCGTCTCATATTCCTCACCTTCTGTTGTTCTGACTCTTGAAATAACCAAGCATACTTATTGAGAAAATGTGATTCATGCACCCCCTTCCACTCATGATAGCACCTTGGATATTCCATAAATTTTATTATCCTGTTTCCATTCGTACCCTTTCAATAAATATCCTGCCATACGGCTTGCCAACTGAACTTAGCAGGCTAATAGCCCTGTGATTTCCACATTATATACGCGGCCCTTTACGTTTGTATAGAGGCATGATCATAGCTCTTCTCCAATCTAATGGTGTGTAACCCTCTTCTAAACACTGGTTAAAAAATTTGCACAACCATGAGAATTATGGTTATGTTTGTTCATTCTTTCCTCTTTCGGCTGCCTGCAAAGTTAAGCGTATCAAGCTGTATATGCCGCATACCACAACTGAGTACAATGCTCATCAAGTCAGTCTCGGGCATTGCGGAACCATAAATTATGCCACGGCTCGATAATGTGGACTGGAGTCCTATTGTCTGGGCATTACGTCTACATGTGAACTTATTACGTCTGTTGGTCGCAACACAATGTCTTTACTACGTGCTGCAGTATCAGGGGAAGGTTCACAGGGTCAGATACTATCAAGCCTCCGATAAGAAAGAAATGTGGAGTTTTTACTGCAAGCGTCAGTGTCTAAAGCGGTTGTGCACAAACTTTTTAGCCGGAGGGCCAAATTATAGATTTCTATCATGTTCGCGGGTCCCCAGGGGTGGGGTACTTTCAGCTTGACATGGTTAACTTCGCAGTCGATGGCATCACCAGTGTAGATTTTAAAATTATTTTAAGGTGCCATTTTTATGAAAAATCACCTCAAGGGTGCTGTACAAATATTACTTCCTATTCTCTATCTAATTATGTACAGATGCAGAAAAACATACTTACCTGGCAGGTCGCTTCAGATGAACACAGCTTTATTAGAAAATTTAATTATAATTATGTAATCAAGTATTCTATTTTCCCCTAATAGTGGCTCTGTCTTGTATAGGGTGTTTTTTTAGAGGTATGCAAATTCAAAATGAAAAAAAAACACACACACATTAAAATAATGTTACTGTCGATGATATTAATATTATTATTCTTATATTGATTATGATATTAAAACTATGTATTAAATAAAATCAACATCATAGACATTACCATTATTTTAATGTGTTTTTTTTTCATTTTTAATTTGTATACCTCTAAAAAAACACCCCCTTTATAAATCATTACAGGATTGTCTTAATGACTTCTTTATGTCACATAATATTTTCGATTGTTGTCTCCTTCTTATATTTTATTCTCTTTTCTCTCTTTTTTGTAACACGTCTGTCTCACTCTATTGTTTTATGTAGCTTTTATGTACCCAGATTAATTATGTACCTGTATATATATATAACAAAATGGTTGTTTTATTTAGTATTATGTTATGTTATTTGTTAAATAACGGGTACTTGAATAAAATTTGGAAAATAACCTTCTCTCAGCCAAAATAGAACCTTCCTCCCCACTCCCACTCCCACTCCCGCTCCCGCTCCCCCCCCCCCCTGCACGCATGTCTGCAAGTCGCCCCTACTCAATGATGCAGATTACAGCGGGGGTGGAAGCGATTGTTACATATTTTATCTCGGACATAACAATAAAACGGTGCTCTTCGCGAGGGTAGCCATAAAGATGCAGGGTGTAGTCTGTTTTTAACTCGACTGCAAAGTTTTGAGAAAAGCTGTGATACTAATGGGAAAATATGATGACTGTACATAATCTACTAATGAGTTTTCAAAACCAAAAGTATTCTTCTGAATAGTTTTTGGAATATTATGCCGTGTTGCACTTCCTCCGACGTTAGCCAACGTTTCGGACAGCGTTCCACCGTCAGGGTAGATGTGACCAAAATAAGCGAAGTACAAAAAATTGGAATAGAGCTTCCAACGCTAACCGATGTGTTAGAGCGGAATGGTTAATCCGTTAAACAGATAAAGCAGGTGATAAGAGCCAAATCTACCCCAAACGAAGACAGAGTAAAAAAGCTGCACTTTCTTATATTATATTCACGATGTTACTAACAGAATTGTCAGGATACTGAGGACAGAAAGCATCAAGACTGTCTTCAGGTCTGAGGTCTGCAAAACCAATTTTCCTCTTGAGACAGGTGGAGTTTACACACTCAGAATCGGAATGTGACAAGGTGTATGTAGGCCAGACAGAACGGATCTCCAAAAGGATCTCAGAACACTTCCAACCATGCAAACTCGGTCACCCAGATAAATCGGCAATTGCCGAACACTTAATTGAGACGGGCTATTACTTCGGATTTGTTCCCAAAGTATTGGGAAGACCCAAGACGTATTGAGCAAGTCTAATTACAGAAGCAATTGAAATCCACAAAAAAAATATCAATATTAACAGGAGGTAGACTTAATATCTCTTGGTATCCGGTACTTGACGGCTACACAAAAACTTCAATCACTTCTACGTACAGAAATACACTCTACACAATAATCTACAAATACGCTCTGATAATAGACACTGTAATGCTTTCCGATACGTTGGCTAAAGGAGGAGGAAGCGCAATACGACATAATACCCCAATAATAATGAGAAGTTGCGGTTAATACTTTCAAGTAAAATACAATCATTATTTGCGAGTACTGGCATTTCCGAATCAGCGGGCGTGTTGCCTGTTCATTTTTCTGGAACCGTCTTAATTACATTTGCTTTCAGATTCAGACGCCGTTCCAAGCCAACAGCTCTCCTTCGGTCCTGGTAATTGCAATACTTCGTTTCAAGTGTATTATCAAAGGAAAATGTGATTCTAATAATGAGAATTTGTGACAAACGTAAGTGTAATAAAAAGGCACTGTGATAAATATGATTATAATAACAATGGGCAAACGCGATTCTAATACAGCGATAATATGAAAAATGTCTTTCTAATAACGGGATAGCGTCATTTTTATAATGTGGCAAGGTGTAAAATGTGATTCTAATAATATGAAAATACGACAATTACTGCTTAGCGGGACTTGGGACTATACATACGGTAACCTTGGGTAATATTTTCACTTTTTTCAGGCGGAAGGAAATGTGAGAAAGAGAGACAAAGAAGAACATTGACAAGACTTAACAATTCTGGTAGATCTGATCTTTAATTTAAACATCAATGAGGTTCACATTTTTTTCCGGTTTTAGAGATATCCAGGAACTTTGGAAAAAAAACGCTGTATAGTAAACACACACATCACTGCCAAAAATGGCCAAACGTAATGCTTCAATTCTGTATACAGAAGTGCCTGACCTCTCACCCTGTGTCACAATTAAACACGACGGTAATAAGCTAGCGGGAAAACTCAAACAACGAGTAAAAAAAGCAAACAAAGTTCAGAGTTTTAAAATTCAAAGTATTATACAGGTGGCGTAAAACTACCGTTATGGTTTGAATGTTTAATAACTTTTTAAATTTATTTATATTTTTTATTTTTATTTCAGAATTTTGTGAAGAAAACTTGGGGAATTTGAAATGGAACACTACACAACAAAACAGCGATCAACAATTGTTGAATTTTATTTTGAAAATCAACAGTCAATTGTTTTGTTTTTCGTCGTTTTTTTAATGTGCGTACTGGACCTTCAGCACCAATAATAAACCGTCTGGTTATAATTTTTCGACAACATGGTATAGTAAGATACCTTCCATGTGCCGGAAGACCACGTACGGTCCACACGGAAGAAAATATCCAACGTGTTGTGGATAGTGTGCAGGACAGTCAAGAAACATCAACAAGAAGACGTTCGGCACAACCGGGGCTATCGCGGAGGTCCGTTCAGAGGATTTTGGTCACATTGCACATGTTCCCGTATAAGGTTCAGCTTGTGCAAGAATTGAAGCCGATAGACTACCAACAACGGCTTGATTATGCCATTTCATTCCAAATCAAAATATGGTAGAGTCGAGTAGATCCAACAGGGACATCGATATCTAAACTTAACATTTGAGGGTGGCCTATGAAGTTATTCAGTAATTTAAAAAGCATAAGAATATCATTAATCTTTAATTATTAATCATTTTTATTGAGATTTAATAACCTCATTGTAATATTTAATTATTGAAGAAAATAATATTAACATAAACCAAATGAAAGATGAAACCGGACAAAAGAACAGAAACTAAAAAGATTTCAGTCGCATCTGGGACACAAATTGAACTGGTCTCATTAGCAAAGTCGGCTGGATAGGCAGAGGACCTGCGTCCCAGATGCGACTGAAATCTTTTTAGTTTCTGTCCCTTTATCCGGTTTCATCTTTCATTTAGGTTATGTTAATATTATTTTCTTCAATGTCATTAATCGTTCTCCGGGTAGGAAGTAGCGACAGTTTTAAATTAGATATTAATGTTTTGTAGCAGATATTATTTACAGGTTGTCCGAACATATCAAGAAATAACAACAAACACAATATTTGGACAAAAAAGCTTCCTAAACTATGAAACTATACTCTACAACAAAATCCCACTATCCTTTAAAAACATAATAAATTTTAAAATCAAACACTGCATACGTTACATAGGTAGATCTGAAATAGAAAATATATTAACACCAAATACAGACTAACACCGAAGCCACTCTACTGTACTTAAAACACCTCACCTAACAATTATTTTTTATATTTTTCATCAATTTAATATAATGTAATTTAATATTTTGTAAATGAAATCCTCAGCACGGGAAATCCCAGTGAGGATATCATTATTTATTATTTTGTTATAAAAAAAGAAGACAATAAAACATTATTATTATTATTATTATCTAAGAAACCTCCTTTACACTTTCTCCAAGAGGTGTAAGTTGCAAACATAAATAGACCATACAGGAGATGCATACTCTAGCTGCGATCTCACAGGGGGGTAGTAAAGGAGTTTTATTGACTCAATATTATGAAAAGTCCCCATGTTACGTATTACAAAACCTAGAATTCGCATGGCCTCATTGGAAATTGTTTCGCAGTGACGCTCAAAGGTAAGTTTCCCACCGAAAATAACTACAAGGTCTTTGATGAATGGTACTAATACAATGTTGCTATTATTCATTGAGTATTATGTAGTTGAAAAACAAAACATCAAAGATTTTCCGCAACTTTCAAACGCCCTCTAGTCAGGGAGGAAATGAAGCCCACTTTGTAATCCGAGAATTCGGGAGCCAATATCATCATAATTTCATAAGCTGTTGCTCTATGGACCATATAGTGGGAGGCTGGGTGTTGGGTGTAAGGTGGAGGGAGCATGCATAGCCGGGGAGAAATGCACGGGCCGTCTCGTATTTCCACTTGCTAAAACCACTGAATATAAATGGTTTATGTTTACGAATGAGGAGCGAAGTGAAATCAAAACGGAAATGTTAAATCGGTAGTTATGTTTAGTAACAGCGAATTTTATTAAAGATTTTTCATTACTTAATAAAATATTTATATCTAGATTAGAGATACATACCAATGTAGAGCGAATGAACGAAGAAAGGAGTGTAAGGAGAATGTATGACGCGAATGTGAATGTAAGAAGAAGCCGAGGACGCCCGAGGAAGACATGGCACGATCAAGAGAATCAAATACTTGAGTCGGGCCATGTCAGAAATCTGAATAATAGAAGAGAATGCATGAGACGATGTGTGAATGTGAATGAAGCAAGAAGTGTATGCCAAGATCGAGTTGTTTGGCGGTCCGTCCTCTCTGCCTACCCCTGCGGGGAAACGGCGTGATGGTTAGTTAGTTGCAAAGTTCGAAAATAATTTTAAAACGTAGGTAACATTGCCGTAAAAATTATAATAAAAAAATAAGACCAGATGTTATATAACATTATTAAAATTTTTGAAACCCAAAAGCTCGCTTAATAAAAGCTGTAGTGTAGTTTTTTTTTTTTTAATTATTTATTGAGCTATATCATCGGCGGAGAGACTACTGTTATAATACATGTAGTAGTAACCTGTGAAAAATCACGTTACGTAACTTGACTTGCCATGATGAAAGTTCTACCCGAATATATTTACAATATGGTATATTCTAGACTTATAGAAAAGTCAACAGATGTCTCATATAAATAACATCGGATTGATATATCCAAGACACTATTCAGAATGCGAAAATCGTGAAGAAGATGACAGCCATAAAAATGTGGGAAATAATTGATGATGATACATTTTTGCAACATAGACGGCGTCTTGAATACCTATCCGATATTATTCATATGTTACAAATATTTGTCTTAACGGGACAAACATTCTCCTAATTGAACTGTTGAAACCTAATTACATGGTCATTTTTAACGATATTATATTTAAGAATTACAAACACTTTTCCTTTATTAATTTTTTTAATAGGAAATCTTAGGAATGATTGAAAAGTTCTTAATAGAATATATTTGCAACCTAGCTGGTGTCTCGGAGATACTTATCCAATTTTTATTTCTATGGATAATCTTTCTGATTTATTTGTGAGTCGAGAATATTCAATTTATTACGAATAACTGTTTATTGAAGTTTTCACTGTAATAAAATGTATTAATTCATTACAATTACTTATTTCGAATAAGTAGATTATTTTTATAATTCTCACAACACTTCATCGGCTTCAATTTTGTAAATGTCCCGCTCGTACATACGGGGTGTGTTCAAAAGAAAAGGTGAATTTCGAATTTTTTCTAAAAGTATTTATTTATTCATCAATATCCATTTTCTCCCCTTCAAAGTAATCCCCCTCAGATATAATGCACTTTTATGCCAGAGCTTCTTCCAATCCTCGAAGCACTTCTGGAATGCGCTTTTCGGTATGGCCATCAGCTCGTTCTTCGATTCAGACTTGATCTCATCAATTGTGGCAAAACGCTTTCCTTTCATTGGTCTCTTAAGTTTCGGGAATAGGAAAAAGTCGCAGGGAGCCAAATCTGGTGAATACGGCGGTTGAGGCATGATTACGGTGTTGTTTTTAGCCAAATAATCGAAAGAGCGATACTAATGCGACGTTGCTTTTGCTCAAAATTTTGCAATTTCGGAACAAACTTCGCTGCCACACGTTTCATGCCCAAAACATCCGAGGAAATTGCATGGCATGAGCCGATTGATATGCCAACATCCTCTGCAACTTCCCTAATAGTGATTCGACGATTTTCCAAAACCATTTTCTTCACTGTTTCGACGTTTTATTCGTTTCTTGACGTGATTGCAACTCCAGGACGCTCATCGTCATTAACATCTTCTCGGCCTTCTGTAAAGCGCTTCTACCACTTATAAACACTTTTTGAGACAAAGTAGACTCGCCGAATGCTCAGTCAACATTTTAAGTGCGTTGGAGCACTTTATTCCATTTTTAACGCAAAATTTAATACATATTCTTTGATCCATTTTTTTCAAAAGTAAAAAAATCGAAGAACACACAAAAACGTGACTAACCTTTCCAGTTGTCAAAAGCAAACCACTAATCCAAAATGGCTGATAATGCTAATATATGATAAATATATGTGCACCAACATAACAAAAAAAATCGATAATCGAATGTACAAAGCCCGCGAAAATTCAAAATTCACCTTTTCTTTTGAACACAACTCGTACGTAAAAATAACTCATATTATTTCGCAGTGATCAATTTTGCAAATTTCAATCAGCCGGACAGTCATGCACTTGGTGGGCTTTTCGTCGTAAATTTAGACAGGAAAATTAGAGACTGCTGACGGGAGGTCGCATTAGAGCGAGTAACTCGAACCTTTTAGCGCCTATGGGGGGTCACCTTTAATATTGTTTAGGCACGGGGCTGAATTTCCATTTAGAAGGCTTTCATATACGTACTTGCTTGTTGTACCTACTCACAAGTTGAAAAACTGTCAAGGTTGAGTGAATACTGTAATATTTTAACGGAGAAGAAATCATTTTCAAGAATAAATATTGAAATAGACATGGAACGTATCCTGGCAACGTAGGTAGTGTCCACCTTATATATGCGCGTATAGAAATTGTTCAAAATTAAACGCTTAAAACAATACTATAGCCATGAGCAAATAAAGCATTCAACGTAAATTCTTTAAGCATGTAATTTAATTTACACTTTGCAAAAAATACTGAATCCTTAAAATTCCATAACTTCATCACGCTTCAAACGCGACGCTTAATATTTGATCAAATCTTGTTATTTAAAATTATGAATAATAGCCTGGATTCTCTAGAGCTCATTAACTTTATAAACATTCACATACAATCAAGACCGACCCGACAAGCCGATTTTTTTTTATTTGCCCGCATGCAGGACCCATCTTAGGATAAATTCTCCAATTCCTGTGTTTGTGCGCAATATAACGCACAATTTCACAATATCGACATTCTTTCAAAATATCGAACCGCAATAATACGTACGACCACAAAATGATGCACGAGTATAGAATGTATCGAGAGCTTCTCCTGTCCCGATCCTATCTTCCTATTCCTCTCCCCCCTTCCTTCCTATATATTTTTTTTTAATAAACAACTTTAATTAACCCCTTTTAGCATAAGAAACTTTGTTGGATTACCTTTTGTAGGTAGAAAGTCCTTTTATATAAATCTGTATTAAAAGCTGTTTGTGTTTTACAAATAAATAAATAAATGAGCTACGGATTACCCTGCAGACCAAATCTACCGATTTACTAACCAAATCTGAATAGCCAGCTATTTCCAGAACTTACTCTTCCTATACTATATCTTCTCCCCCTCGCCATATTGAATACCCCAATAGATTAATTCAATGTACCTTCGGTAACAATTTTATATAAACAAAATGCTAAGTTCCGAATCAACAAAGAAACACTTCATAAAAAAAATCACCAATTAGATTCAATTAGCAACTGTGTAAAAACAACAAAAAAATAAAAAAGGTATCAGTCGCATCTGGGTCTCGAACCCAGGACCTCTGTCTATTCGGGACAACCGCTTTACCGACTAAGCTAATGAGACCAGTTCAATTTACGCCATCTACACCGATATCGTACTTCAAGTATCAAGACTTGTTAATATTATCCTCCATTTTAAATCCCATTTTATTGGCTGCTATCCTTATGGTGATTGCAAAGTTTTTCCCGAACACAATTGCAATCGGAATAGAGTCTCGGATATACCTATCCGATTTTTATTTATATGAGACATCTATTGACAGATGCGTTTTTTATTTTTCTGTTGTTTTTTCGGATTCGTGTTTCATTTGGGATATGTTAATATTATCTTCTTCAGTGATTAGATATTACAATAAGGTATATAAGCTTCAATAAGTTAAAACAATTGAATATTTCTTTCTAGACTTGTAAAAAAAGTCAATAGATGTCTCATATAGATTTCTCATGTAAAGATTTAAATCTACAATTAAAAAAAATTCCATTTCATAATCCGAGCGGACACCCGCTAACAAACAATCGGTATTTAAAAGCATTACGTTCTGAGAGTCTTGTGCGTTTTACCTCTAGTTTACCCCAAATGTTGTTTTTCTACTTCGCTGGCCCAAAGGTAGCCAAAGATCTTACTGACCTAATAAGTTCTCTATCTTCTTTACAATTTCAATAAACATGGTCAACTTTCACTATCCTCATCGCAAAAACTTGAGATTTACTCGGCATTTTCGCATATGAGGTGTGATACGGTAATACATCACGGAAGCCAGAGGTGAAAATATTGCCTATCTTTGGCGGGCTTAATGTTATGGCGATAATATCTGACCGGTGCGTGTTCGTATAAAAAGCCATTTCATTCCTATATCTCCCGGCGATCCCTAATCAAATAGGATTCTTTTAATGTCCCCCCTGGGCTGCATAATATCGGGTCGAGGGTGGAGGGTGTGGGGGAGAGTGGAGACTAGCTTGGAGGGTAGGTATATGAGGCAAAAGGCAGTGAGGGTGTAAATACACCTTTATATTTGCACACGTGCTATAAAATTAGGGATGTCATAAATTACCAGAGACAAGTCCAAACAATGAGGAACTCCAGATCATTAAAATGCATAGAGGTATATAAATAGAGTCAACGTTCCTAGCAAAATCACTCTAAAAAGTTATTCTCGCGCGTGAAATACGCAGGAGGGTGAAGCGGCTGTCGATGTAGCCCGAATCCTCCCGACCACGAACGAACGGAACGCACCGCCGGCCACGCTGCAGCCTCGAACATCTTACCTCGAATATCTTACCGACGGCGCGTACCGACTTGAAAAGCTCTTTGAATTTTTTAGCAATAAAAGGGTTAATTTACAGTACATTGATTATGGTAAAACCGATGAAAGGTTACACCATTGCTTTTTATATTTTTTCCAGAACGACTTGTGCAATCATGTAGGCATTTTGCAGTAATCTTTGGAGATCCATATCCGGCGAGCGCTTGTAATCGACTGAAGCCCGTGTTATCTCAATGTAGCCAATTGTCCTCATTTATGTGGCCATATTTCGAACGTTGATGTTTACTCCCTTTGTATACCTCAATGTTAAATGTATTTTTTTTATCAATAATGACGTTCTAACTTAAATACCAATATATAATAAAAAACGCAAACATAGATAAAGTTTTTAAAATTGCTTACCGATGGTTTTGGCAGAGTAAACCGTAAATACCACTTTATACGAAACTAATAAAAAACACATTCAATTATAGAAACATATTATAATGGTTATCGTTACTTAATTTTTTTTCGTTTTTTTACAAAATAAATATATTTATATATATTGGCAAAATTGATCAAAATTATTCAAATGCAAACTGTTGTTTCATAGAATTATTTCAAATTATTCGGGTGCGTCTATGGTAAACTTTTAAATCCAAAGAAAAGGGTTACTGTTCTCTCTTTCTAAAACTGTTTATATCATATGTCTGACTTTAACAGAAGAGGAGATACAACGAGCTTTATGAGGATGTGTCATTTGGTGACAGATATAGCACAACATGGCTCAACTGCTTTTGATGTATCCTTATTCCACTGTATTCAGTTTATTTTCATTGTGTTTTGCGAGGTTGGTATCAGAACTATTGGTACACTGTGAACTGCTATTCGACAATTTTCATAAGCGATCACATAATTCACTTTTCATGAGTACTGGAATATTTGAAGTTACTCTGAAATGCATCAGTTTACTGGCGAAGTTTTGAACTCCCAATGAATTCACCAGAATTGATCTTTCTACGGGAGACAAATTCTAAAATTAGCCACACGTGCCGAAGAGATGGTTCTTCACAGATGGGCGCATGCACGTGATGTAAAGACACGGACCACGGGGCATAAACTCGTTTCAAACTCAATGGACGGGTGGAAAATTAATATGCCTCGCTTGCTTCCATTGCAGGAGACGAAAATACCTCAGGAAAACGCGACATTGCTACCCGTACAAATCATAGGAAAACTTGAATACCCGAATTAAATAAAGCAAGAAGTGCAAAAAATGTTGATTTGATTAAGGTTTTTTATTGAATAAAAACGCAAATTGTTACGAAACAATTTACTTTTTTTTTTTTACATAAAAACATAAGGCCTCACAGAAATATATATATATACTTGTATATTTCTAATCATCATATATTTTAAATCATCAAATTAAAGATGTGGTTAATTTACTTTCAAATTTACAGAAGGCGTTAAGTGCTACGACTCATTAAAAGGATCTAAGTGTCTCATGATAAGTTACTAAAAAGGACTGTGCGTAGTCAACTCAGTTATTTAGTCATTGGTACTTGAGTCTTTTTTATTATTAAACACGACTAATATCTAGTGGTACTTAGTGCTTTTCATGGGTAAACACATTTGGAACATACGACTTATTCGTTTTTGCTACATCATGTATAGTCACAAATAATTTTTGTGGCACTTATGTATTTATTTAGGGTATTGGCAATGTCACAAGGACCCTACATATTAACTTTTAATTGAAAAAATGGTACTTAGTGGATTATTTAATTCACGTATTCAAGGAGTTGAATAGTTCCAGTTTTAAAACAAATTCTGTAAAAGCGTGCCAAATATAGAATTTTTTTTTTGGCGAAAATACACATACTTATATAAAGCAGTAGTCTGTCTGTCTGCAGCAGCAAAAACCTCCTAAAAGTGAGCTCTGTTGTCATGAAAATCGCACAGCTTTGTCTGTGAATTTTTGAGTAACCGCAACTGTATTCAGTCAAGAGCTACGGAACTTTGAATTATTACCTCTGTCTCGACACAGGAATTTCCCAGTGAGACAGACATCGATCAATCCCTTATAGGTTATCTTTTATAAAGGTAAATAAATAAATAAAGTTAATCTATCTGTACAATATATTAAAAAGAGCACCTTATTATTTTTCTTTATGCGAATCTACAGCATTATTCCGAGCTTGATGAAATTTGTACACTTGACTCACAAAACAAGAGGAAGGTCACTGTCTGCATGAGATTTCGAAAAACCACCCCCACCCCTCTTTCTCACCCATTAAAGGAGAATTTTTTGATGAAATTTTGGTACTTCTTAATGAAATTTTGCACACTTGATGTTTAAAATAAGATGAAAATTAGTGGGTAAGGATAGGGGTAAGGGAGATAATGGGGGAAAGGGAGAGAGTAGGGATAGGGAAGAGATTAGAGGTAGGGGTAGGGGTAGGGTAAAGATAGGGATAGGGATAGAGGTAGGGGTAGGGGAGAGAGTAGGGGTAGTGGTAGGGGTAGTGGTAGGGGTAGAGGCAATACATCAAAACCTCAAGACTTTCCTCCAAACCATTCATACCCTCGGGCAACACCGGGTACTTCCGCTAATTCTAAATAAAATAGATAAGACACCGTATGTTTTACCTTTTTCCAATCACGTTCAAAAAGAAAAAAGGTTTAAAAAAACGTTTTTTCCGGATAAAGGATTTAGATAAATCAAAATATATACGTACAGTATATTTGCACCGCGTTCCATAGGGAAAAAAACGACTTATTTATTTATTGTTGAAACCTGGGCGAAGTCAAGTAATACCCAACTACATGTAGTAATACGACCAAAACTACCGACCAAATTCACAATTTTTTTTCCTTCAATTTAAGTGTCCCTGTTTATAAAATTCACTAAACCAAGGCACTAGATTAGTCCCAACAATATTAACTTATCAATTCCGGTTAGTTCATCGGTGGTTCATTGGTAGTGCCGCGAGTCGGCGCCAGGAGATCGATAGGCGCCGAGACGGCTACCCCGCACCCCCCACCTACCCTCATATCCCCATCCCATACCCTTAGCGTCGGCGTAGCTGGCGTCGGAAGCCGACGTACAATAACACATATGGTGTGCTGACATGTTGTACTGTACACCTACATATACACTGCACTAGAGGTCATGGGCTCTGTATATTTCTACATTTATGTGTGAATATTAAAAAAAATAATATCAATAAATCTCAATGAACATATGAAACAGAAGACAAGAAGATAAAAAAAAATACGGTCGTTACTGAGACTCGAACTCTGAATCTCTAGTCTATCCGGAACTGACGTCTTTACCAATTGTGCTACGGACACCGTGATGAATTCCGTAATTTTTATGCGAAATTATGAAATTATGCGAAGACTGGATTTGCTAAAAATAATAGATTTGTTTTGCTGGAAATCTTGCCTAATAATTAATTATAAAAAATATTTTTTCAAATCTAGTCTGCAATTATTTTTCTAAGCAGTTTTTCTCGATCATCTCAGAATGTACGAAACGGCACATAAGCTATATTATGAATTCAGCGACGATATGATGAAAATATATTAAAGGGGCTATTGGGTTTGTACTAACAGTTATAAGCCTCGGATAGGGTAGGGGTAGGGTAAGGTTAGGGTAGAAGTAGGTTTAAGGTAGGGTAAGGGTAGTTGTAGGGGTAGGGTAAGGGTAGATGAAGAGGTACCTGTAGGGGTAGATGTAGGTGTAGGGGTATCTGTGGGGATAGGGGTAGCTGTAGGAGTAGTTATAAGAGTATTAATTCTCAACAATAATTTTATTTCCACCTTATAATTGTACTCAGTTTACTGGAGTTGTATACACAACTATGTTTTTTTTTTAAATTAACTCTATGCAGGAAGCCCAGAGGGAAATACTTTCCATAAGAGCCTATGTCGTTTTCAGGAATACTGTGTAGGGGGTTTTGGAGGAAAGGAAGGAGGAAACCTGGGTCTTAAACAGACCCATGTCATAGGAGGAAGAAACACAGAGGTCGGCAAATCATTCCACCACCGAGCCATTAAATACAAGAACTAGTTTCATTTAGTGAATGTAACAAATGAACAACTTTAATGACCTATCTTGCGTATTTTATTTCATTTTATAATGTAACATTTTAGGTTAGGTTAGGTTAGGTTAGGTTAGGTACACGATTACAGACACGTCTTATGTTATGGTACGTGTCTATATGGGTTATCGCTGATTTAAATATAAGTAAACGACAAAAAGAATTCCAGAAAGAGTGATTCATTCCAACCGGCATAGCGGCACATTCTATTATTGACAACCCTGATTTAGGTACGGCGACAAATTCCACATTCCGAATTCGTATACAGTTCGACACACTTATCTTTGCAGGTGGCCAAAGTATGAAGTAAGGAACGAACGAATGATTTTTTTTAACGAAGCAACTGTGGAAACACTAAAAAGTATAGTAAAAACAATTTTGAAAATACCTATATGAACTCCATCAAAAGAATTTTTTAAATAATTTACACTACAGGGACAAAAACCTCAAATATACTAAGCGCTGCAAGATTAAATACATTCTTTGGCCAGAAAAATAATGAATTCTGTGCCACAATATTGTATAATGCCCTTCCAAATAATATTAAAGATACTACGGAGATACAAAAATTCAAAAACAACATCAAATTATGGCTAAGTAAACATGAAGATGAGAAAATCAGAAAAAATATGAAGACAACATAAGCAACAAACACCAACATAACACTCTACAGTCCGCCTCGAAACAGGAATCCCAGTGAGGAGGACTTTGCATATAAGAAACTATTGAAATATACTTATTCTTACAAATAAAGAAAAAATCTATAGAATATTCTGGAACCTATTCACGAACTCTGCATCAATATAGTATTAAAATAATGATAGAATTAACCTATAACCCCCAGGTTTAAAATAACAAACATCCCGACCTTTCTCTTCCCCAATTCCTTCCCGGTAATCTTGATCTCACTGCATTAATCACATGAAAAAATAAACTGATCAAAAAACTTACCTCATTAACCACAATATTATGTGCAAGTAATGCCAATGGGTCGTGAGAAAAAGAGGGGTCGGTGTAGTTAGGTACACAAATGTTTTATATTAGTCAACCGAATGGGGATATGTCTAGTCGCCGTTGACATAAATTCGCGAATAAGGATGATTGATACGTTTTCGGGAATGAGGATTTGGGCTGTATAATTTCATAATTTGTAGGAAGCAACTGGTGAATAAATAAAAACGGGGGTAGTAAAAACCGCCATATTCTCTGCGCTAATTTACATAAATATTCAACGAAATTAGTAGTGTATTGTAAGAGAAATGTGGCGACTGGAGTAATAAAAAAAGTTTACTAATTTCTATAGCGTAATTTTAATGAAATATTACCTCCAGGGCGCTTACAAGGTAAGAAAATAACTTATTATAACAGTGGTAATTGACCATAAATATTCTTAGGTAATTAATTACATATTAAAACAATGTAAAATGTTGTCCACACTTTACGAAAATAATTATATAAAATTAACCGCACAAAATAGGATGAAGTTATATTAGAATAATAATTCGCTGATATTCCTGTTTTCAAAATAAGAAGAAAAAAATCAATTTATTATGAACGTCTTCTTCTTCTTCGTATGGTGGAGGAGAGTTGGTGGAGACCATCGTGGGGTGAATAACTTATTGAAGTTTATAAACCTCATTGTAATATTTAGTTATCGAAGAAGTTAATTTCTGTGGTGTTTTAGAAAAGGGAGACGAGTCAATATTAATTAACTTTAGAGGGAAGTCGATTTTGCGTTCGAGATTTTTGTCAGATTTGAGAATTATAATAAAGAATATATTTTTTAAATCGTTGAGTTTCTCGATCCACAGAATATAGGGGTTATTGAAGTCGTCTGTCTTTTCCACGGAAAAAAAAAGAATTAGGATTAGTTTGGCATACTCCATATCGCATTTTTACTGAATCATTTCCCTTTTCCAAAATACCACAGGTATTATATAAAATGAAAGATAATATAACAAGTCTCACTACCTCAACAGGCAGAGACGTTGGTTCTGGTAAGATCAGAGGATCTGGGTTCATGTCCCATTTATTTATTTGTAAGAGACAAACAGCTTTTAATACAAATATTTATACAAAGGAAGTTTAACAAAAGGTAAGCCAACAAAGTTTCTTGTGCTAACAGTGGTTAAATACAGATGTTTTATTTATTAAGCTAACAAGATAAAGAAAAATACAAAATAAGCAGGAAGGGGGGAGAGGAAGAGGAAGATAGGATCGGGACAGGAGATGCTCTCGATACATTTCATACTCGTGCATCAATTCGTGGTTGTACGTATTAGTACATACGTTATAATCATTAATATAAAAATGAAAGGTAAATATAATAGGTCTCAATACCTCAACAGGCAGAGGCGTTGGTCCCGGTAAGATCGGAGGATATGGGTTCATGTCGCAGCTGTGACCATTTCCTTTTTATATTATGTTCATTAAGAGTTGTTGATATTATTTTTGTCAAATAAATAAAAAGAACAAATAAAAAAATTATATTATAAAAAAAGGTTTATGTACAAGAAAAAATATATAATTAGGTGACATGACTAGAAATATACCTACTTTACCTAATAAGAATTAAGTAACATAATCAATATATATTATAAAAGAAAATCTAAAAAAACGTGCGGAAGGCAAAAACTCAGAAAAGAGTCCCAGTACGATCAAGGGTACAATATGGTGTGGTAGATCTCTTTCCCCCATCGAGGATGAGGGTTCCCGTTTTTACCTAAAGGGCGTGCTTTTGAAGATATAAGGGTTGGAAGTTTGGCCCTGTAGAAATTTCAAGAACAGTCTTCCGGAAAGTTGTAGAAGGTTCGATAATATTAATTTTAATCAATATATATTATTAAAAAAATATTCGAGAGCATTCCACAACATTTCACAACATCGTGAAATGTTGTGAAATGTTCGGGAATAGGGAATCAGGAACATCATTGTGGAACATTCCAGAACACTCTCGAATGTTGTCCTGAGCGAAGCCGGGTACCCAATATAGTACATAATAAATGTATATAACATTTAAATAATAAATACAAGGCAATAAAAAAAAAACATGATAAAAAGAAAACGTGAAAGCAGCCAAATAATACGATAAAATAGAAATGGATTTTTTAAAGGGTAGGTGTAATAGGCTATAAAACCGGTAAGAAAAACCATTGTAATTTTCAGACTAATTGCAGACTTTCACTAGAAACGTCTTCTTTACTCTATGACTTGAAAATAAAAGATGATGTATTTACAAAAATGTATGTTATTAAATAAATAAAACACGTCTTTGACAGAAGTTTTTGATAAGCCACAAAACAAAAATAGTGAATTAGGATTACATTTTTATCAGGAGTTTTATTCTTTTCAATTCTTTATCGTATTCGAGCATGTTGTAAGTATCACCTTCCCGGGTCAACCCGGCAACAGATATCAAGTCACATATATCGAATTCACCTTTGAAATATTATTAAAGGCCAGCAAACATATATCGAGAAAGGTAACCCTATAAAATACACGACACGCGATAATGTCCAAAACTCGGAAAGTTTTAATAGAAAAACTCAAAAGATGAAGGGACGGGGAAACTTTTGACGTTCCTGTCTAGTTTTTCAATATAAGTGGTAGAGTTTGGTTGGATAGAGCTGACCCTGTGTTAGAATTGATGAAAAACATAGTGACTTTTTTTTTTAAATTTGAGTTTTGCGGGTTTTACGTCTAACACGAAGATCATCGCGTTACACAGGTGAAAGATAATGTTTGGTAAACAAAATAATTATTTAATGAATGAATGATTAATTGAATTTGATTCTATAAACGTGTCTAATTTTAATACGAAACAATAATATCCATTATTTTAATTTAACATATTTAATTTTTTAAATAAATACATATCAAGTTTTTTTTATTTTTTTATTATTTTATTGAAGTTTAAAAACCTCATTGTAATATTTAATCATTTTAGCTTTTCACCATAATAGAATTTTTAACCCTTTGTCATATCACTACCGATTTGTAGATTTTTTTTTTAATTTCAGCTGGTAACATATTTAACCAATTAGGTATAATACAACCTAACGTTTTTTGTCCGTATTTATTTGTATGCTATGTTATGATTAGTTCTTCGTTAAACATAAAACGAGTAGTGCTCCAGCCTGTTTATATAGGATTAGCTGAGCTGGCAAATGCGTCGGGTTGCATTTCTTTAATCTTAAAATAATTTTTTATTAAAAAACCTTTGAAACGTTTTTTTTTCTTTTTTCCAAAAGGTTACAAAGGTTTTTTAATTTAAAAAAAAACGTCATTTTAAAATGGTATTCCACCTTGGGTTAACAGTTTCAAAATTAGAAATAAGTCCTTCATCATTGCATAAGCAACATCTTCAGCATTAAATTGATGGTAGTAGGAGATTTTAAAATATTGTCAGGTTATTCGTAACTCAGTAAAAATTTTTTAAGGTAACTCCACACAGGAGACCCTGAAAGAAATAATTTCCCTCAAGGCCTACATCATCTTTGGGGATGCTGTGTGGAGGGTCTTTTAGAGGATAGGAAGGAGTGAACTTGGGTTTTGAAGAGACCCATGTTGTAGGATGGAGGAGACACAGAGGTCATCAGATCTTTCCACATCCGAGCTGTTGAACACAGGAACGAGTCGTAAAAGCGACCCGTTCTCATGTGACAAATGTAGACTGGGTGAAAATGTTGTGCACGCGTTTGGTGTGTTTCCCAACTATGCACCGGTGCCGAAGGGATCAATGACGCTAGTTCTTCAGAGTATCTTCGCTAAATACCGGTAAAAACAAGGACCACTTATTCTACCTGTGCTCCAAAGATTGCAAAAAAAGTGTAATATTATTTTTGTACTGCCACGGAAAGTTCTTTTACTGAAAAATTTTGATACTTCTTAGAATATAGAATATTATGCCTTTGTTGGTATAAACTTTTGATGTGACATAAAGAAAAGGGTGATGAAATATAAATGGAAGAACTGGTGGATGAAGGCGTCGTATTTCACAGTTTAGAATCTTATTTCACTGGTGCGAGTGCCATTCTGGACTATACCTGAAGGGGGAAGTTAAAGCTATCCTTCGACAGCAGAGGGTAAATATCATAACCCCGTATCGAAATTGAATCAATCTCATCGGTAAAAGCGTTTTCCTAATCAAATAACCTTAAGTTTAAGTTAGCATTCGCCCGTTGGACAAACAAGGGTATAAATTTTCAACTACTTTGTTTGTTTTATGTGAAAATCGATCAGGTTTATTGTTTGGACACTAACTCTGTGTCACCACAAAACCTTTGTTGAACCTGGCTGTAAAAAATTAAGCAAAACAATTCTTCTGCAGAGGTACAAAAATTAAATAAAAATCAGAGTTTTGATAAAAATGCGGGGATCAATATTCTTCACATTAATAGTAAAGGTAAATGCTTAGATAATTTAGATGCCTTGGAAATTAAGAAATCCCTTAATAATAATGAGTCTATTATCAACAATAAAAATAGACCAGTTGAAAACTCTTGCTATAGTGCATTCAAAACACATAACGACATACTTAACCGTGCAGTCGGAAGCGTCGGTACTGTAGACATTGTGGAAAGTGAGTAAAATATTTTTTTAATCCGGAATACGAACCCACGACCGAGAGGTCTATGTCAGTTAGTAAATAATAAAATGTTAAAAAAAATCACAAGAGTCCCAGCAGCTCCCAACCGTCTGTGAGACTACGGCATCCCCAATTAAGGTATGTTATGAGGCTGAAGGTATTGAGGAGAATGAGATGGGGAAGAGTAAGGTGGGGAAGTACTTGGTCACCAAACACGGCTAAAGCCTTTTCAAGCAACGTTTCGATTCTGAATGGTGGTCTTTCACCAGGGCGATACTGACAGTATCTACTACTCTGTAACGTGCTACAAACATAATATATGTTATTTTAAATGAATAAATTGTGAAATAACATAATTCAATAGAATAAAATTTACTTGCGTACGCCGGGATTTGAACCCGCGACCTCCGGATTCGTAGCCAAGGATCGTAACCACTCAATCACGGAGACCGTCTGATATATTAGAACATGTTTTAAAAAATTGCCCCTGATAATTAAAGCGCGCTATGCATATCATATTTATGTTCCAAAAAAACAATATTTTAATCTATTCCTTATTCCTATTATTTGTCTCTCTCACATTTAATATTAAAAAGAAAATCTTCCGTATATTTCATATTTTCCTGGCAAATAACAAGCAAACTTCCCTGTACTAAATCATGTACCTGAGCATAATGTGAACATTTGTTTAATGGGTTAACTACCTTATTATTACAAATTTACTTATCTGTATCTTAGAAATATATACATATTAAGCGGCCCGTTTCATATAAAACTTAATTTTGGATTTGAGGCCAAAATAGTGACCCAAACCGAATGATCTTTTTTTTTCATGAAAAGATATAGAACATATCTGGTACGGATTAGAAGTATTTACAGTTTAGGCAGGTATTTTGGCCTTACATCCAAAATTAAGTTTTGTATGAAACAGGGGGCGCAGCCGTTCCTCTTATGTATCGAATACCTATTAGCCCGTTGGGCGCTTTCATTTTATGTGGTATTGCATTGCAAATTACTGATCTAAAAAAATATTCAAACCGGATTTCATACAAAAAATTCAGGTTTTTGTTCCACGAATTTTCATAGCGAAAAATCTGGATTGCAATCTCTATGTGAAAGTGTCAAGTCTGTACCTACTTAAAATCTGGATTGCGATCTCTATGTGAAAGTGTTAAGTCTGTACCTACTTAAAATCCGGATTGCAATCTCTATGTGAAAGTGTTAAGACTGTACCTACTTAAAATTTTGCGGAGAACTACTTTTTTTAACAATGGCATAAGCTCGTATAAATTGGGCATAATGCCCAGTTTATACGAGCCGGCAAACTGGTGCGCACTTTGTGAAATGATAAATGGTATTTTGATTCCTGTATTATGAAATATGTCCTCCCGCTTCTCTGCAGAATAATAACCTCAAAAATCGGTTGGCATAGTACGTATTACGATCGTTATGCAGACGCAGAATAAAATAATTTGAAAACAAATATTTTTTACTAACTCCTCCTAACCTAACCTAATTTAACCAACTTAAGTTAAGTTAACTCAACATAACATGAGTTAACTTATAACCCTAACCAACATAAATAGTGTATGTGGGGATCGCCAAATGGGATATTATACAAAGGTACTCGTATAAGCAGTGGCGTACAGTCCACAAAGAATTAAAAGATGTGCCTATCCTAAGAATAATGAATTGTAAAAATAAATTATAGAAAATTTTATAAAGGCGACAAATTATCGATCAAAATGCATTTTTCCATAAATTTAGTAAGGAACTTTTACGTAATTTATTTAGTTGGTATAATATTAACAAATCTCAAACGAAATATGAAACACAAAAAATCACAGAAAATAAAAAGAGATATAAAAATAGGAATTAATGCAAAATAATATCGGTAATTCTTAAATTGAAATACGATATCCATAAAAATGACGGAAAAATAATAAGGTCTTATTAGTTCAGTTATTAGAGTGCTGTCCCGGTTAGACAGAGGCCGTGGGTTCCATACCCAGATGGATTTTATTTTTATTTATTTAAACGTCAGAGGTCTTTTACATATACATACATCTTTTTTTATATAACATACTAGCTGATGTGTACCCGGCCTTGCTCGGGATTTTTCACTTGTCATTAGGGTGCCATAATTGATTTGACAGCGAAAGTAAAATAAAGATAAATTTATTTGAATATTTTATTTCATTCCAAACGTTTATTTTTTCAAATTATATATAAATCATAAAGTTCTTAAGTAGGTACTCGTGTTTTCCATTTTGAAAATATTCTACCCAAAAAAACCTTCTTCTTTTGAACATGTAATCTGTGGCTAACCAGAGTGTTATATCTATGGGCTAACCTAAATAAAACATGGCGAGTTCATTGTTTTTCATACTAATTTTAAAACGTTATAGCAACAGTTTTACATATTGGATTTCATTCAAACTACTCTCTAAACCTTTCCGACACTAATAAGAACAAACTGTGCTATTTTCAGCGAAACCAGTCGAGTAATTTTCAAGAAAATCGAGGACAAACAAACTTACATTGATTTTTATATATATACAGATAATATGTTTTTAAGCTTTGACAAAAGTTAATTAATTACTCTTGAAATTTTTACATGAAATAAAAGTAAACTACACCAAAGCTAACAATGTACAGGAATATAAAGGAACAGAAAATATGGAAAACACAATATAGACAAAATCAACGTTAATATTGATACAAATAAATGTATAAAGTCAAGTTAACAATTTGTGTCTTTTTCTGATTCATATTTCATTCGAGATTTGTCGATATTATCTTCAATGGCTATATATTATTATGCTTCTTAAGATCGAAATAATGCTTTCAGCGTTTGTTATAATAATTAGATAAAAAAGTAGTTGATAATGGATTGTCATTGTTTTTTTTTTAATTAGACCTGCGACATATTCCCATAACTTTGTTACTGTCCCTCGCATAAGTTAGGTCCATAAATTCGCCCCACTGCAAATAGAGTTCGCAGTAACTTGCAGTAATTCAACTGCAGTGGACGGAATTTGAGCATGCAGTAAGGAGAATAGTGTTTGAACAAACATTGTCAACTCCAACTGAATATATTAGCATTCCAAAATGTGCAAGTTGTGTTACACTGATTGTCAAATAAACCCGCAATAACTGGGCGACCATTTGAACACGGTTCATGAAAACTAACAATTTACATACAATTCCAACGTCCAGACACCAAATATTAACATACCAATTTAGGAACAAGAACAAACCAATATTGTGTTTTAAAAAGCTCATTGACTCTGAAACCAGAGGTCGTTGGTTCAAAACCTGACATAAACGTAAATGCAATATTTCATAGAAATAGATTAAAATATTAGATATGTTTGCAGGTTTTCACGGCCAAAAGTATTTTCTTGATTAATTTTTGAGATATTATGCCGTGTTCTGCTGTTTCCCCCGTTAGCCAACGTTTCGAAGAGCGTTAGTGTCCATCATCAGGTCAGATGGTGAGGTGTGTATTTATGTATGTAGAAGTGATATTGTGTTGCACGCGTTAATCTTCTTAGGGTCGGTGGTTCAAAATATTAATAATAATAAATATTAGTATAATTAATGTGGTTTTCGCCGTTGAGTTTTGATGTAGCCGTCAAGTACCGGATAGCAAGAACTATTAATCCCAGCTGCGTCGTCCCTATTAATATTGTTGAGTTTTTTTTTTGTGAATTTCAATTGTTTCCGTAATTAGACGCGCTCCGTGCGATTTAGGTCTTCCCAGCAGTTCAGGAACAAATCAGAATAAAAAGTATAATATATTATGTTCGCACCTCCTTCTAGAAATAACATGGATGATATAGGTAGGACAATTAGAGATGATGCAAATAGCACATACTTAGGATTGTTTGCATTGGGGCAGACAGACATTTTTTTACATTAACTCCACGCATTTTCATCAGGACCTGTCATCTTTAGTGATACTGTGTGGTTTGTATTTTTAAGGAGAGGAAGTTCTGGGGAGAAAAAGGGTATGAGGTATGGTTAAGAAACTAGGTCTCCTTTAACCAGCTTCTCCCGATCTGGTCCACCACGCAGCTGATGGGCAGACTCATCCGCCGCCGAGACCTAAACAAACCTCACCTCATGAACACTGCAACCCTTTCTAAGTCACAAAACGTAGCAAACAATTTAGGGTGAACTATGGTAAAGGTGTTGGTTATCCAAATTTCCCGGGGCGGCGGTAATCATACCCGTCTCCCAAATTTCCTGAGAAAAGTCACTGAGAAACAGCCTTTGTCTTGCTTACGCCTAGTTATCGTTATTAGCGAAAAAATAATGCATTTGTATTAGTATTTTGAATATTCAAAAACTTTTCACAGGGTGTTATTTTTATTCATTAGTTTCACGAAATAACACTATAAATAAAATTTCTCTGGAATTTATTTTTTGAAGTCAAAAATACAAGTACGAAATACGCTGTATGCAAGCAATGCATATGTGTGAGTACTAGAACGAAGAGAGCTTGTAAGCAATTTTTAAATTCGTATTCTCACTATGCAGAATAAATACCTCATTTGCCCAACACCATTACACCAAGGGATTTTTTTTCAATAAACTACCCTAAGTCATTGGAAAAATAGAAGATACTAACGAACTGTCAAACGCAATTAATAGACACTTTAAAATAAGCTTAAGAGTCCCTGAAAATCAAGCAAACTAAAAACAATACACACACACATATACCTCCATCAGATTGTAAATATCCTATACCATATTATACTTACGTACAATAATGTTACGTTATTCAAAATCATAACTTGTCGCCATGTACCCTCTGTTTTTCCATTATGTAAACCACAAACTCTGTAACATTATCGGGTAAACCATTTTAAAGCATTATAATTTTGGAACACCTTTAGGAAACATTATCAAGTAAATGTAATATGTACACTCCGCTTCTCTACACAAGCATTGCTTAAGGAAGAAGTTTAGTATTGTGAATTGAATTAAAATGTACTCAATTGCATTGATAAAAAAAGGGAATTACCAGATCCCATAGATTTTATTGAATGTCCGAAATCTACACTAGCGACAATGTCAACTGCAAAGTTAAATGTGTCGAGATATGCCCCAATTTCGTTTCACTATAATGTCATGAATCATTCGTATACACGTCGCAGAAGTAGTAAAACTCTCAGAATTTGAAGAATCGATAATTCAACGTCCACAGTCTCATGTCCGTTTCAAGTGGATTTTCCAAGTAAAGTTTCACTTACAATTAAATTCTATGCAAATTCCACGGTTGATACAAAGTTACACTTTGTATTTCAAACAAATCTTTTATCTAATCATCTAGCTTACCTATCCGGTTTCGCACGAGATCAACACATTTCCTTTGAAATATCAATTTATTTTTTCTTGGTAATTTCTCGACGGTTCAATAGATATTTAAAATGTTCGAGCTCATGATTAAAATGTTGTAGCGATTTGAATATAGTCGTGTTAATTGAATAAATTGATGACCTCCATGGTGGAGGGGTAAGGCTCTCGACTAGGAATCCGAAGGTTGCGGGTTCAAATCCCGGGGTGCGCAACTAAATTTTATTTAATTAATTTGTGTTGCTGCGGGTTCAAATCCCGGGGTGCGCAACTAAATTTTATTTAATTAATTTGTGTTGCTTCACAATTAAATCATTTAAAAATAATATATAGTATATTTGCGCACGTTCCAGAGTGGAAGATGCTCAGTCGCCCTGGTAAAAGACCACCATTCAGAATTGAAACGTTGCTTGAAATGGTTTTTAGCCGTGTTTGGTGACCAGATCTGAATAGCCAGGTATTTCCTAACCTTCCTCTCTCCGTTCTCATTCCCCTCCCCAATACCTTCAGTCTCACAACATTCCCCAATTGGGAATGCTATAGTCTCACTGGCTCCAGACGGTTGGGAGCAGTTAAGACTCTTGTGCGGTATTCATATATAAAAAAAAAACCAACTAACCATCACGCCGTTTCCTCGTAGTGGTAGGCAAAGAGGACGGACCGCCAAACAACTCGATATTGTCATACACTTCTTGCTTCATTCACATTCATACATCGTCTCATACATTCTCTTCTATTATTCCGACTTCTGACATGGCCCGACTCAAGTATTTGATTAAATTGATCGTCCCATGTCTTCCTCGGGCATCCCCTGCTTCTTCTTCCATTCACATTCGCGTCATATATTCGCCTTACACTCCTTTCTTCGTTCATTCGCTCTACGTGCCCAAACCATCTAATCGTCCCTTTCTTAATCTTGCTCATGACGCTTAGATATATATAGTCGTGTTGACCAATACATTTTACTCAAAAACGTTGTGCAAATTTCAGGTCACCGTCCAAGAGATTTTGCTGTTTCATAAGCTTCGTTTATACTTTTTCACGCACCCTTTATGATCTCATAACTCATTGACTATAAATAGACAATAATCTTCAAGAAATGTACCATAGAACCTATATTGATAGGTATTCACATTAAATGATATTCCAAAAATTACTTATTTTTCGATCAACTCTTTTACAAGAAATGTTTTTACTATTATACAAGCACGACGCCATTTTTCTCCAAGTTACATACGTTTTATATCTTCTGAAAAATTGGCCTATTTTGCTTCTAGCCGCTCGTAACATAAGACAGACGCAAAGCTTACAAAAGCAGATTAAAAAAGTAGAAAACAATAAAATAAGTAATATCGAATAACCTAATTTGATAAGTATTCACCAAAACAAATGGTTTATGAAAAACAGCTTAATTTTTCTTATTTAATAAGCACGACGCCATTTTCTCCACGTGACATTTTATATCCAGAAAAATGTGCCTATTTTGGGACTAGCCGCTTGTTACGTAACTTGTAATGCATATAAATCCAATTTAAGTTTTAGAATCAACAGTATCACACATAGAACATAATCTTGGTATGTACTTAAGTAAACGGTATTCCCAAAAAGGCGTATTTTTATCTATTGTCTTCCCCTAAAAAAACAGTATTTTCCGTAACAAGGACCCCATTTTCCCTAGATTACATTATATTGTACATCCAGAAAATTTTGTCTAGCCACTCGTTACATAACCACATACAAATGCAAATTTAAATTTTTAAATTTCGTTCTACGAACCGCGACCTAGGCTCGGCTGGGGTATATAAGGCGAACGGCGGGCGGCGACTCTCAGTCGGCCCGGCCGGGAAAGTCGGATGACTGGCTCCCCGTTTTCCCGGGAAACTATGTACACCGATTTTTCTAGAAACATCTGCATTACATAATCGATGTGTAATACCCGTATATTGGAGTTTAATGACCTCTGTAAAATTCAAAGCATTTTCAATGATAACATTCTTGGGTTACGAGTAATTTGACAATACTTAATTCTTAGCTTAGGATTGGAATTGTGACGCCTGGGAGATTTTTAATATATTTTTTTTTAATAGAACACCGCGAGAAGAACACATATTGGGCGAATTTATTTTCGAAGAATCATTTTAGATATTTTATCATTTTAAGAAAATATATATATATTTCTATAATCTTTATGATAAAATTAAAATGTACAAAAAAGCCGATTTGTTTTGTCACTTTACCGAAACTATTTTATCCACAACACTAAATATTGTAAACAAGAGATTTAGGTTTATACAGCATACAAAGGAAATTACCCGATTTCCTTTTTAATAAGAATAGTGACGAAAACAATGTCGATCTATATATATAAAGAAGAGTGACTGTTTGTTTTTTTTTTTGTACAAATCTACAAATACAGTTTTTTTCCGAGCTTGATGAAATTTTGCACATTTGACTTCCAAAATAAGAGGAAAATTACTGGGTAGGGGTAGGGGTGAGGGTAGGGGTAGGGGTAGATGTAACACATCACAATCTCAAAACTTTTCTCCAAACCATTTTTAACCTTGGATAGCGCTGGGTACTTCAGCTAGTAATAAGATAAACCCTAGCAAGTAATATTTTTGTACAGCGCTCTTGAGGTGACATTTAATTTAATTTGATTTTGATTCATTTAAAACTGCGATATACAAATTATCCAATTATTATTATTGTTAGTAAAGAATTTTATGTTTTTTTTTTAAATTGATGCGAGTGTTTAATTTGAATTGTATTTTAAATCAGCTATGGTTTTTCGTAATATGCACTTATAAGATACTCGTACATGAAGATCCGCTCGTATAGTGGACATTTTTGTTGTGGCCAAATTTCGTCCGTTTTAGTACGTTGGTCGGCAAACAACTTTATAGCTAAGGCATAAAATTTTGAGATAGTGCTTAAGTGTGAGATAAATTTGGAGATAGTTAAGAATACGAAGTTTGCGAGCCTATAAAGACGTTGGTCGCCTTCCGCGCGGACATTTAGTAAGGCAGTTTTATGGCGTTTTGGTTTTTCCTTGGCTAACTGTCAATAATAATCCAAATTTCCTAATAATTCACGTCAAAGTTTGAGAACTTTAACGAAAAAACAAAATGCAAAAGAGTTAGAAGTGTCATAAAAAGGACGTTTCTCAAGGGTTGGAAATCTAAGTGACTTAGCTTAAGGATAAACTAATTTAAATATTTTAGATAAAAACACTTTTTGCACGTAACGCTTTTAAATACAGAATTGAATTGTTTGTTGGAGTACATCCGCAAATAAAATGGAGTAAATTATTAGCGTAAATTTAAAATAAATAAATAAATGTTTATTCCGGTATGTGGGGAGGTTAGTGCAGTCCCACACATTCCATACAACAATATACATTCAATAGTTATAAAAGATATACAAAATATATACATACATCACATCGTAAAAATAAATAAATAAAGAAAAATAATAATTTAACTAAATAAGAGTAAGATAACTCCTTAAGGGTGCTGCGGCATTTATATTGTGAGGGGCCAATATATTTGTCCAGTATGCGTCGATGCTGGAGGCTGGACTGAGGCGGGCTTCCATGATGAGGATATTCCTGGAGCTGTTTATTCTTTCCCTCATTCCAGCCACCCTGGATCTTATAAGGGCTGCAAAACCGGAAACTCGCCCCTCCGTGAACATACTGGAAGCACTGCAGTATCTGGGGAGGCCAAACATTATGCGGAAGGCGTTATTGTACTGTACGCGAAGTCTTTCCATACTACTCTTTTTGTAGTTTGCCCAGAGTTCGCAGGTGTACAACGTTGCGCAGAAGGCAAGGAATTAAAGCTCAAGTCCTTCAAGAAACTTATTAAAATACACCATATGTTAGTGTAACAATAAACTATTGTAAGTAATATAAATAATAAATAAAATACTTAAATAATTAAAAATGTACTTTGTTTACACCACTTTTATAAAAAATAAATAAATATCTCTACATCTAATGTGTTTAAGTAATAACAACTATTCTGAATTTGCAAATCATATTTTAGAAACCAATCATTCGTTCGATGTAAATAAAGGCTTAAAAATTTTACATAAAAATACATCCGGTTTACAATTAGATAAATTTGAAATTTTATAAATAAGTGAAAGTATTAATAGCGAATTAAATTTAATAAAAAAATCAAATATATTTTTTTAAAATAGCTATCTCTTAAATTTATTTTCATATTAATATTAATAATAATTTATTTTTAATTTCTAATACGAATTTGTTATTCAATGTTTTATAATTATTTTTTATTAGCATTTTTGATTAATTACTTACCTAGATTAATTAATTTTTGTATTAAGTAAATGAAACACGTTGGTTGTTATAAACCACGAATATATTTTTTATTTTCACTAACCGGTTTCGTTTAACTCAAGCTTCATCTGATGAATTTACTTAATACAATGTCAAACCACAAAATGATTGCTTCTTATGAAAAAAAAAAATTATTGTTTCTGTTTATAATTTGTATAGAGTGGAAGATACTCTCAGTATCGCCCTGGTGAAAGACCACCATTCAGAATTGAAACGTTGCTTGAAATGGATTTTAGCCGTGTTTGGTGATTAGATCTGAATAGCCAGGTAATCCCAACCTTCCTCTAAAAAATAAAAAAAATACTCTTAAATTATTGTTATAATTTTTATCATCTGTCTATACTTGAAATTATTTTTTAGTATTCATATATTCCTGATGATGACAGCATTGCTGTCGAAACATGTAGAGATATTTATTTATTTTTATAAAAGTGTTGTAAACAAAGTGCAATTTTAATTATTTAATTAATAATGACGCCACAAAGTTACCAATCGTTTGAAGAAATTTTAAATAAAATACTATTATAAATTAATATTTTTTATTGTTTGAAATATTCGAATTTTTTTTTATTAAATTCGTTTCAAAGGATCAATCCGCTAATTGGAAGTTGGAAGGATTTGCTATGTAATATTTCCACAGATGTAAGTCACCATTGGCAAAAAATGGACAATTTATGAAAAAGCATAAAAACAGAGTTATAATAATAACTACAAGGTAATTTCAATATGAACCTTTTTAGTGCAAAAATTACTCGCGGTAATATTCCATGTAATCCGGCGAAACGAAAACAGTCAAAGAGAGTGTAATATTGGCAGATATGGGGTTAATTTTTTAGTGATTTGCGCTGCTTGCACGATGTATCCCATGAGATAAAGCTACACAGGTATTATCTTGAGGAAGATAGTTACTTACGGGTCAAGTTGCAACTGAAGAGATGAAGATAGTTGTTAAAATAGGAATATTTTATTATCACGAAAGAATTATTACATAAAAAAACTCTCTAAAATTTTTTAGTTATTTTTTTAACCCTCTATTTTCTTAGGGTAGCCACAGCTCTTAAGCCTCTATGGACTGCACGCTACTGACTACTATCAATAATCTTCGCCGAGTTTACTTAATTCAATAATAAGGAACTCCAGTCCATTTTTACATTATTTTGTCAATATTAACGTTCAAACATAAATACCAGTATATTTAGTTTTTTTCTAAAGTAAATTTTCATAGTTTTCAATGTTTCAATTTTTTAAAGACCGCCAAAACGCTTCAAATCTATGGCCGGTCGGTTTTGATCAGTTTTGAGGTTAGAATGACAAATGTCAAACCAAGGATGAGCTTTACTGAACATAATTTTATATTCCATTCATGGTAAACCATAACTAAACATAAGTAATAAAATTATGTTCCTTGAAACTTTAACTCGAAGAATAATAATAGTAATAAGCATTAACATTATCATAATATCCGTATTGACAATTGGTTTGCTCATGAATACTCCAATTTTTTTTCATTAATAATACTTTTTTTTATATTTTGAAAAATAATTATAGAGCTTAAAGTCACCCAAATTAAGCATAAATTTTGCCAAAACTAAAAAAAATAAATATTTAAAATACAAAACAAAACAGAAAAATAAAAATTATCGTACTAATCCCAAAACAGAATGCGCACGTGACGTCAGATGTTCGAAATTCAATGGTACCAACATAACAAGTTATTGTTATGAGATGATTTTTAATTCATTTTTAAGCAACGATTTATAAATTCTGCTTATGATTATATAATATACTAGCTGATGTGTACCCGGCCTTGCTCGGGTAAAATAATTGATTTGAAATCGAAAGTAATCTCCAAATAAAGAAGCATTCATTTGGATATTTTATTTCATTCCTAACTTATTTTTTCCTTATTTGTTCAAAATAGATCTAAATCATAAAGTTCTTAAGTAGGTACCTACGCGTTCCATTTTTTAAATATTCTACCCAAAAAAAACTTCTTCTGAATATGCGATCTGTGGTTAACCAGAGTGTTATATCTATGGACTCACCTAAATAAAACATGGCGGGTTCAATGTTTTTCATACTAATTTTAAAACGTTATATCAACAGTTTTGCATATTGGATTTCATTCAAACTACTCTCTAAACCTTCCCGGCACTGATAAGAACAAACTGTGGTATTTTCAGGGAAAGTGGTCCAGTAATTTTTGAGAAAATCGAGGAGAAACAAACAGACTTACATTGATTTTTATATTTACAGATTCAGAATCGGCGTATACTGATCTAAACAAATATATATTTTTAAAGCCATTATATTTTTGAGTGAAGTTGCTTATTTGCACTAATTCATCGCACACCTTGTGACCAAGAACATTAATCATTTAATACAACCATCAGGGATCTAATATTTCCTATAAAACAATTTAAAATCGTTGAATATTTTATAATCCCCGGGGTTCACAAATTACTTTAGATACTCTTGTCAAAAATCCATTACGATTTATTTTCTGTAGAATACATTATTGACCTGTTTACATACCTAGCGATTTTGTACTAACAAACCAACGATAGTATAGGTATATAATTATAGCTATATAGGTACAATATAACCATATGTTCTGGTAATCGTAGGTTAATGGTTCACTGAACAAATATAACGCTCTGTGCCTGTGTAACATGCCAACCAAAATAAGCATACATTGAACCTGTACTTTGTACGTGTAGTTATCAAACGTAATTATATTTTCATTGTTTTTTTTATGTAAATACCGCACAAGAGTCCGAACTGCTCCCAACCGTCTGGAACCAGTGAGACTATGGCATCCCCAATTGGGGAATGTTGTGAGGCTGATGCTAGTGGGAAGGGGAAGGAGAAGGGGAAAGGGAATGTGGGGAAATACCATTTCAAGCAACGTTTCAATTCTGAATGGTGGTCTTTCACCAGGGCGATACTGAGAGTATCTTCCACTCTGGAACGTGCGCAAATATACCATGTATTATTTTTAATTAATTAATTCTAAAATAGCACAAATTAATTAAATAAAATTTACTTGGGCACGCCGGGCTTTAAACCCGCTACCTTCTGATTCGTAGTCGGGAGCCTTACCCATCACTTGAAATGGCTTTTAGCTATGTTTGGTGACCAGATCTGAATAGCCAGGTATTTCCTCACCTTCCTCTCCCCCTTTTCCTTCCTCTCCTCAATACCTTCAGCCTCACAATATTCCACAATTGGGGATGTCATAGTCTCACTGGCTCGAAACGGTTGGGAGCAGTTGGGACTCTTGTGGGGTATTCATATATTAAAAAAAGGTACATTTCACGATTATTCCACAAAAACAATAAAAAAATTGAAAGTAAAGTACCGTTAGATCATTCCATTTTCGCAAATACGTTAGAGTCAGTAAACAAATTTTGTTTAGGTACTCTGTGCATGAATGATATCCAACTACAAATTTGAATTTTTAACTTTTGAATTCTCCGAATCGCGCTTCGGGTGAAGCTTACGTCGGCAAATTCAAACATTTAAACAAATATGAAACTTTAACATGTTTTTTGAGTTGAATTGAGTTCTATATTCAGCGGGTACTGACTTTTCATTCAACTACAAGTGGCGGAATTCAATACTTTACACAATAGGCAAATCGAACTCAATAAAATCATTAAATGAGTACATTTTGTTACATACCCCACTAACAGAACGAATAACCTCTAAAAGCAGAGGTCGAGGGACTAATTCCATTTCCTCTAATCTAAATGGCAATCTATGGACGCTAGATGTGTTATTTGTGGGAATGATTTCCACGTGAATACACCGGTGGTTATATCTGAATAGCTTCTATGGATACGATCAATTATTTATTGTTATTATTATTATTATTATTTGTTGTGACAGCGGTAAAAAAGTCTAGCAAGGCCATTGCGGGTATTATTCGTATTTTTGGTAGTCAAAATTGTATATGAAATATGAATATATTTTACTTGTAGCTATCAAGAACCAGGCACAATAAACATAGAAAGAATTCAGTATAAATTTGGGTTCTTCATTAGCAGTGGCGTGAATTGCTCTTTGACCAAAGGTAGGCTGTGTGTTTATTTTCATGTTAGGCTATGCATAAATTGAGCACTGAATATTTGAAAATGATCACTTTATATCTTATGCTGATTGTTGTGGCCAACTGAATAAATGAGCGTACAAGTTCTTACATATTTTTTTTTAAATTCGTCGCATTTAAAAAAATATGTTATGTTTTAATCACTCTTTATGGTTCGCTGTTTATGGACTGGACGCCACTGTTCATTAGCAATTAAGAATGATATACTCATAAATCGGATTCTTTTCTTTTTTCAGCTAAATTCTACGTTTAGATTTCATGGGGGTCAGAAAAGCGCACTGTAATATTTTTTTATTTATTTGCAGCCGTAGATCCGCTAAGTGACAAATTTCCTTCCAAACGAAGTGCTTGCCGGGTAAGATGTTTCTGTTTCTTTTTGTACATAATTAGATAGAGCTTAGGAAGTAATATTTGTACAGCGTCTCTGAGGTGATTTTTCACAAAAACGTCGCTATCAAATCGTCGGGAAATCAATTCCCTCAGGGCCTCCTGTGTAGTGTAACTATAAAAAAATTACAATTTAGGAAATTATTATCATTATTATTAACTACCAGGCTATCAAAACCGCACAATACATAAGTTCAAGAACAACATAAAAGTTCTTAAAAAGCTTTAGTTTTGCGTCTTTCATGGCCCTCCAATCCCTAAGAATCTCTCTGTCATTTGCGACAGGAATACTCGTACATTACTTAGTTAGTCAAGGAAATGTAATAACTCTAAATAACTAACCTAACCTCTTAATTCTCCGCGCTAAATGACACTGTTTCCTTCCTCTAGAACGAGGCACCAGGCGAGCAGAACCGCACGAAGGTCGGTCGCCGGGCGTACGGCGTACGGCGGGCGGCTGTAGCAACTTAATTCGGGTCGGCGATAAAACCCAGACTGTATACAACCAGATGTCGGATGGCCGGCTTATTTACAGCGGAGGGTTCGTAAACCTTTGTTCTAGGGGCTGCGAGTGTAAGAGCCTCTTGTAAGAGGTCGTGAAATACGAGTGTTTGTATAGGGAAATGTTTGTCCACTGGAAACGTTGTTCAAATTGGCTAATTTGCCATTTTTTGTGATGTTGAAAGGTAAAGAAGTAGATAAACAACGATTATTGTGAAATGACGTGCGTGAAAACGACATAAGATCAAGTAGACCGGAATATAATAAAATAAGAAAAAACGGGTATAGTATAACTCTAAAGAGATCCATCATAAGTCATCCGATTCTATCAAAAACTTTTTTTTAATGCCCAGGGGGCTTTTCATAAATAATACATCTTTACACAAATAGTATATCTATACATAAATAGTACATCTTTACATAATAATAATAATAATACTTGGATGATTTGTATGAAAAATCACCTCAAGGGCGTTGTACAAATACTACTTGCTATGGTTTATCTTATTATGTACATACTTACCTGGTAGGGCACTCCAGATTAAAACGTTAAATTACAATGTTTTGGGCTGAGATGATGTGACTTTGCTCGCACAGGACACATATATTAGAAAACACTGCACATTGCATGACATTGAAGTTACTGTTTAAATCCTATTTGTCATTGGTATTATATACATTAGAAGGATATTGACAAAAGAAGAGTAGGTGCTTATTTGATAAATAGTACATAAATGTAATAGATAAATAGTATATATTTACATAAATAGTACACCTTTACATAAATAGTACACCTTTACATAAATAGTACATATTGACATAAATAGTACACCTTTACATAAATAGTACACCTTTACATAAATAGTACACCTTTACATAAATAGTACACCTTTACATAAATAGTACATCTTTACATAAATAGTAAATATTTACATAAATAGTACATCTTTACATAAATAGTAAATCTTTACATAAATAGTAAATCTTTACATAAATAGTACATATTTACAAAAATAGTACATCTTTACATAAATAGTACATATTTACATAAATACTACACCTTTACATAAATAGTAAATCTTTACATAAATAGTACATATTTACATAAATACTACACATTTACATAAATAGTACATCTTTACATAAATAGTACATCTTTACATAAATAGTACATCTTTATATAAATAGCACATTTATACATAAGTACTACACAAGAAATGAAATAATAAAAATAATAAAAATTGAAATACATAAAAAATACAAGAATAAAAAAAGAAGAAAATACAGTGGTCAGGTATTTTTACAGAAAAAAACAACATATGGTTGGAATAAGTATTTGACGTGGTCTACAAAATGAACCAAATTAACGTTAAACATGTAAATATCACCCTAGTATTGATTTCCCATAGTGTGAAACCGTTGTATCGGGGAATGGGCAAGTGATAAGGTATACTGGAAATAGTGTATTCTTCGGGTTGTTCTTATGGAACGCGTAGTTTTGTGAGTTATTGCGCATTACCATTCATCACTCTATTATACACCTTAAATTAGTCCTTTTCAAGATTGAATATAAACTTTTTTTATTTCTACGAGTATTTGCTTGGAAACATTCGGCATTCTGGTCTCTTTTGTCTTTTTCGTTTTCATGGAAGACGCGTGAAAATGAGGACAAATACAAAAAATTTGGCATCGATAATATTTATCGATGACTCACTGCATGACAGCGTGGTATCGACAATCTCTAAAACTTTTCCATTATAATAATCATCCTTCTTTTACATCTTGCTACAAAACGAAAAAGACCCCAAATACCAGAATGTCGAATTTCACCAATCATCATAGCGCATAGAAATTGAAGAATTAATGTTCCTTCTGAATTGAACTCTTTTATTGTGACATAAGTTTTGCACGTAATGGCTAACAATGGATCTCTAATGAGTTCTACCATATAAAATATATGCAATTTGTTGAAATGAATTGATTCCATATTTATTTAAACGAAAATATCGTGTTCAACACGGTAATGTCCACAAGTTCAATCAGCGTTAATCGGAAATGTTGTTATTGTAGCCATATTACAGAAAACAATGTTTGTTATTTATTTTCCACGCAATCAAACGCCAGCTGTTTTGATAAGAGTGTTAAATTGGATCGTTTAGTATCGCCCTGCTCGACGTGACGAGGTGGCCGAGTGGTTAAGGCGTTGGACTGCTAATCCAATGGGCTCTGCCCGCGTGAGTTCGAATCTCATCCTCGTCGGAAAATTTTTGTCTTTTTTTTTGTAACCGATTTTTTTTATTGCTAATTTGACGTTCTTTGAAAATTTGATATACGTAACTACTAAGCCCCTTATCCTTTTTAAATTAAAAAATGTACCAATCTTGAGATCACAAAGACTCTTTGGGAGATATGTTTTCAGGGCTAAAAGCATTTTCTTCAATAGTTTTTGAGATATTATGTCGTGTAACGCTGTCCAAAACGTTGGGTAAAGAAGGAGAAAACGCCGAACGCCATAATATCTCAAAAACTATTCAAGAAAATACTCCTGGGGAGATTTTAAATCATATTTTTTAACTATCTTTACTACCCGGAATCGCCTCCTTCTCTCTCTCTCTCTCTCTCTCTCTCTCTTTCACCAATATTTCCGAAATAAATAATTTTTATTATTTTTTATCGGCAAACTGAAATCTTCAAAAAAGCTGTCAATTCAAATAATGCAGCGACCTAAAAAAATGTGTTGACCTTGAAATTCTATACTTAATAAAAATATGACCCCAGTGCTCACCGTTTGAGAGTTTTTGTAGTTTGAGAAAACAAATTTTGTTATTTACAGTTTTGATTTTTTAAAGAATGTGTCTTAAATTATGAATTTTGACATTCCGGAACGCGTGCCACAGGTATGCAAGCCCCGCACAGCAGAATTAAGGGTTTAGCAGCTTTGTCACTTTGCGGCGATTTAGAGATACCAGCTGGTTAATTATTTGATGGCGGTTCCTACCTTTTTCCGAAAAAAACAACAAAAACGGATATAATTATAACGAAAGGGAAATTAAAATCCTCCTCTGACGATTATTAACCCTCAGACAATTAGGGGGATTGAGATGAAAATAATATTCTCTCTTTTTAACTTGAAAATGTACTTAATGAAAAATAGAGTTTATTTTTATTTTTGGGTGTAGGCTTAAGTTTTTGTTACGTATTCAGCAGGGATGGCCATTATTCTAAGTCCTCCGGAGTTAAGCATGGGGCAGAAGGTCTTAAATTTGTCTCTCAATATTAAGTGAAAGCGTTTGTTATATTTGGCATCTTCCCCTTCGACTCGAATAATAATACAACCTTCAACATAAGAACAGTATTCTGATTGTTCTTCCCGTGTCAAGGTTGAATGACAAAGGGAGAGTTCTAGACTTTTAACTATGCTATTTATTTTAACTATGTGAAAGACTACACTACATTACAAAAGCGTTCAGTAAATTCTAGACTAAAAAGACCCATTTTAAGTCAGATAATACTGGCTTGGAAGATAAATGTGACAACTTTCGCCGAGTGGTCTTGAAATGTCTGTTGTTATCAATACTAGAATTGAAAGATTAACGATTAACCAGCTAATAGAGAATATCAAACATTTAGTCACAAATGAATGTCTTCATCAAAGCATGGACTTCTACAAAAATTAACTAACTAACCATCACGCCGTTTCCCAGGCAGAGAGGACCGACCGCCAAACACCTCGATCTCGGCATACACTTCATGCTTCATTCACATTCATACATCGTCTCAAATATTTTCTTCTGTTATTCCGACTTCTGACATGTCCCGACTCGAGTATTTCATTTACTTGATCGTGACATGTCTTCTTCGGGCGTTCCCAGCTTCTTTTTCCATTCACATTCGCGACATATATTCTCCTTACACTCTTTTCTTCGTTCATTCGCATGCCCAAACCATCTAAGCGTCCTTTCTTAATCTTACTATTACGCTTACATCATCCTTGCATTCTTTACTACAGGATTTATTTTACTTTCATCCTTCCTCTGCTAGTTCCATGCCTCACTGCCATGCCTCAGGATTGGTATCAACACTTCATTATGGACTGCTAGCTTCGCTTCTTTGGACGACTTTTTGTAGGCGCCAACCGCATTCAGTCCTCCATTAATGGAGTTTCCTGCATTCACCCTTCTTTCAATACCCCTATCAGTCTTTCCATCTCTCGAAAACATACTTCCCAAATACACAAACTCATCGACCTGCTCCAAGTATTCATCATTCACAAGTATATTGCACACTGTTTTCGTAATCTCTCTTTCAAAACAATCATAATAATAATTTATAAATCGGAAAAGCAAAAGCGATTCACATAATTGAAAACGAAATAAAAACAACCAATAATGGACAGAACTGTTTTGCATATTGACATTCTGCCAAAACACATTGCTTGGAGGATGGATAACCGATAAACAGGTTCAAAGAAAATACCTCGCAGAAAAGATGTAAGGAACTGAGATGAGTGAAAGTAGTCTTGATACAGCAGTGGATTGAATGGTTGATTATGATGACCAGAGAATAAAAAGAGTGTCGCAATTTTTCTAAAAACATTACGTGTCGTATTTAGACAGATTAACTCATGATTTTGAATAAAATATCAAAGGAAATGTCTTTAATTCCACCAAACGAAGAAAGGTTTGTATCAAAATAATCTTTGACGACCTCCAAGCGCAGGGGATGCATTTGACATGGTAATCGAAAAAATATGCTCCCACGGATATTTGGACTAACAAAAATGGCTCAGCAGCCGTAGCAAGGACCAGTGTAATATTGTACTTCATTGATTACTACTTGATTCGGTAATATGATTAAAAAACGTGATTTCGGCAAAATACGAGTATAATACAATAACATATCAAGTGCTTGCAAAATTAATGCGTTTTTAAGATACACATCGAGAAGAAAACCCGCGGCATCCAACCCTCAGTTAGTGGAGTCTAACAACATAAATTAAACAAAATGTCCAATATAACAAGCTCACTGTGACTAAGTGTGACAGAGCCACAATGAATTAATGCCCGTGGATTGCAGTAATTTGCTCACCCCAAGTCCATACAGTAGAGTGCATCATATACGACGTAAAGATCCAGTAGAAGCCTCCAGACGAATGGCCGATAAAATGTCTTTACGCGCAACAGACGGTGAGACACAAGTCTAGCTTCCTCTTTACCCTTCCAGAGTGCAAGGGTGGTGCAGGATCTACCATAGCAGGGGTGGAAAATGCAGACGGGGTAGTATATCCATATGTAGGTATACGTCTTAATGGGGATTTTATTAAAGTAGGGGGTCTTTTGGCAGGGGTGTACTGCTGGTACGAATACAGCTGTTTTTCCGTGTTAAGCATTTTGGGCTTAGAGCTGCTGCATTTAATAAAGTTTTTACGACCTCGAGGGTTCTTTTGAGATTTCTATATACCTTTTGTTAAACTCCAACCCGTTTTTCTTGTCTTAAGCAGGCAAATGTTATTCTTGGAACAACAGAGATTGGGGTAGACGAAAAAGGATAAAATGCTATATCAAGGATTATTAAAAAAATATATTATTTCCCCAAAAATTTTCTTTGGGTTCGCTGTACGGAGAAACTTTTTTAAGGAAAGAAAGGATTTAACCCGGGTCTTCAATAGATCCACGTTTTAGGAGAAAGGAAATGCAAAATTTTGCAAAATCATTCCAAAGCCAAGCTGTTGTAGTGTCAATGTCAACCGAAATAAAAATTATGGGACCGCGTTTAACGTGCATTGGGTAAATGCCGCTACTTCTCCAGAACGCTTTTCATTGAAATGCCAGCAGATTATACACAGAACTCAGTACGAACGTCTCGATTTCAAATACTTTAATCCGTCCTTAGCAATCTATTAACATTTTAGTTACATATCACCACCATGTTCAAAAAAATTCCGTGGTAGCATATTAATCGAATAGTCTTTTGCGTCTAAAATATGCAGATTAAATTCTTGCTTAAAGGTGTGAGAAAAAAAACCAAAACTCGTTGACAATGATACATAAAAAAATCTAATTGAATACTGCTGATGTGATATCTTTCAAAGCCAAAAAACAAATGCAAAAGACTGGGATACTTCATTCACCTTGCCAATTCATCTTTGCATTTGGCATTCTGCAATAAATTATTCAAATGCAAGTAAAATGTTGAAACTAAAACAAGCAGTGTAATTATTATAAAATATATTAAAGCCCACCTTTAAAAATAGAAGAACACACCAACAAACAATTCTAGACATCACCAGGAGGTCATGTTATATAAAGAGTAAAATGTTTAAAATAAAGTAACCCGCGCATAATAATAAATCCTGTTTTATTTGCTTCGACAGTTCGTCCCTGCATTTGGCCTGCCGATGCATCACGTCTGCACTCTGCACCAGGGCATAACACGACGGAGAACAAATAGTGCGAACTTCGCGCGAACTGCGGAAACTTTATTTAAATTTCCACTTCGTCGGCTGTACAGTTCTCGTTTAGCGAGATTAATTAGGAAGGGGTACGTGAGAGAACGAAATGGCGTGATGATTGGATGCGGATACGTTTGAGTTTGCGAATTATGAATATTGTTTAAACTTTGAGCGAATATACTTCCCCTTAGGGGTAGGCGGCGATGACGTACAATTTTAAAAGTCCCACATAACACAAACTCTCTGCTTCATTCATTACCATACACGCGCTTCTGTTATAAGGACTCCTGACATACTAGATTCCAGCACTTCAATCATGTTTTCTGGGGGGTCCGTGACTTATTTTTCCATTTTCTTGAGCGTCGTACATTCGGGAGTGTCAGCAGAATATAATATTATGCACAAATATTACGTATTATTACGTAGTGCCTTATTCAGGTTGTAAAATTATATAGCAAACATATTGTTTTCACGTCTCCACAGTTTGAGGTAAATATGAAAAGGCAGTGGATAGTGGAGAGCGCGAGGCTATTAGTCCACGATGACGTTCTGATACCAACCCTGCTGTAGGTATGAAGCATTGAGACAGATGAAGGGCGAATGTAGACTGAACGCGACCAAAACTACAATCAAGTATTATTAGATCCGAAAGGGGTGCAAAGGCGATATCAACATGATAAGTGGTGTGGATGAACGGAGAATTTACTAGCCCTCAGTCGATAATGACACTCATATCATCCTGAAGTTGTCCACATCTCAATGACTAATTGTTGAAGATTTTAATATTATCAGCAGAAAACTGACAAATATTGTATATTTATGAATGATATTTATTAAAATCCAGAATTATAAGGGTTCTAAATTGGATCCTTGTGGGACACCAGAGTTTGCAGTATATGCCGCATATACACATAATGGTCCCTCTCATTTAAATAATTAGAAAACAGTTTTAATATATTATTTGAAAAATCTATTTCTTCATAATTATTTTAACGAATTGCACTGCCAACCAACTGGTCATACGTGATTCTTCTTGCAACTACATTGAAGCAAACGTAAATGTCGCAGGTGCACATAATTTCTGAAAAAGCTGTAAAAGGGTAATTTAATGTCCCTAATTTGTATTCTGTCCCCAAACAAACTCCGGTACATACTCGTACCTCCACTTCGTGCAATTTGCATTTTCTCCGAACAACAATTTGTTTTCTTAATAATATGCAAACAACGCCTGGAATCTCATCATCGCGAATGCATTTGTACCCGAGTCACGAAATTCGATGCAATTCTCCAAAATCTTCGATACTGCGACTAAATATTATTTTGAATCCAGGTGTAGGTATGTCATATGCAGAAAAAATGGAAAAAATGCAGTATTCATTGTTCTATCACAATACTAAAACTAACCATTACGTCGTTTCTTCGCGGGAGTAAGCAGATTGGGTGAACCACCTTACAACTCGGTATTGGCACACAGTTTTTACTTCCGTTATTCTGACTCTTGATCGTGCAATGTCTTCCACTGGCATCCCTGTTTTCTTCTACCATTCACTTTCGCGTAATATATTCTTATTAATCCGCTCTACACGTTTAAAACATCTAAACGTCCCTTTCTTAATCAATTACGCTTACATCAGCCTTGATCATTTTATGGATCTCCATATTTGTAACACGGTCATACATGATTTTAGCACATACACGCCTCAGGGATTTAATTTCTACAGCATTCTGTCTACTTTCATCCTTTCTCTACCAGTTGTATGCCTCACTGCCATACATCAGGGTTGGTTTCAGCAGTCTATTATGGCCTTGCTTATGGTCAATCGGAGATTAAAAAAGGGAGAAAAAAATTTCCTTAATCTATAAATCCTATGTTGGTCTTTTTCATAATAATTCATATTTTTCCCTAGATCTAAAGCAATTTCATCAGAGATTAGCGACCTAGTAACAAGATACAATTTGGCGATTCATTGAAGCGTTTGTGGCTAGTAAATATACTGTCGTAGGTTATAGTCTCTTTTTTTTTAAATACGTAATTACAATTCCCGTAAGAAATTGAACGTTGTTTAATATTAAAAGGTAACTTCTTCAGTAATTATCTTATTTTAATAACAACCTAAAGCACAATGATCAACGATAGAATTGTCTATTAATTTTTGCAAAATAACATTCCGTACAAATTTTGTGTTAACGAATCCCATAGTCGCTGCGCACCCAGGCATCTAACAGCTTCCTAAAGGTTTTCACGCTTCCACGGTTTGCCACTGAAGCGCCACGAGTACGCAATGAACTATTTCTTAGAGCAGAAAATCCCATAGATGCTGAATTCAAAAAGCAGGTATGGGATTCATTTCGGACTCGTTCTTGAGCAGTATTAAAACGAAAGCATGGATTTTTTTAGCACGGAATTTGAATATCGTGCGTTTTTAAGTGTGGTAAAAATATATTAAAAGTTTGCCGTTTTATATATAAATTAGCTATTTTATGGGAGTTTACGGCACAAGCGAAGAAGCGGGGAAGGAGATGGAGAAGAAGGTGGGGTAGTACCTGAATATTCAGATTTGGTCACCAAACATGGCTAAAGTCATTTAAAGCAACGTCTCGATTCTGAATGGTGGTCTTTCACCAGGACGATACTGACAGTATCTACCACTCTGGAACGTGCCGCAAATATATTATATATTATTTTAAATGAATAAATAGTGAAAAAAAAAAACAATTTTAAAATTTACTTGCGCACGCTGGGATATGAACCCGCGACCTCCGGATAGGTAGCCAAGGATCGTAACCACTGCACAACAGCGATCGTCTGACCGGAGCTGCCACTGTATCTGACTATAAATGTCAATATATATAATACCTTCGATAAAGATTTATGTGGGAGCATTCTAACTTCGTTATCGAGATATTACTGTATCTAAATCATTTTATGTTCCGACCGCTGAGAGCTCCGTTCTAACCTCTCTATTTGATACATGCGTCGGTTGTGAGAAAGAGGGAGATGTATATATCTTTATCGTTCGTTCTGTTTGATTAATGCTTGGAGCAATCACAGCGGAAGGGTGGCGGATTGTAGGAGTTGCATACAGCATGATAATACAAAGAGAGGAAAGAAACAAAGAAAGAACAGAAAGAACTCATCAGATTGCAAGTTTCGCAACGATGACTCTGTCGTGATAGGATATTTTGCAGATTTTAATACTGCAGGGGATGCAGAATGTTCATGAAGTGTCTCAAAAAATCTTTCCAGTTGTCAAAAACAAACCACTGATCCAAAATGGCTGATAATGCTAACATATGATAAACATATGTGTACCAACATAACAAAAAAAAAATCGATAATCGAATGTACACAGCCCGCGAAAATTCAAAATTCACCTTTTCTTTTGAACACACCTCGTATGCAAGGGTTTTGGCTAGCGGGACGAGATTATTCACTAAGAAAAAATATTATATTGGTACTAAACCTAATGCAGGATTTGATTAAAAATGCATCAAAATCAATCCCGCAATGAACCAACGCAATGCCAAATGCATTTTCATTTCATGCTCTAATATTAAAAAAAAAAATGATATGCCGAAATTAACTGCCATCTTAATTTTATCTTTAACTTATAAATTAAATAAAATATTTAAACTAAACATAAATTTAAAAAACTAAACCTAAATAAAAAAAATCTAGGGATTATTTGCAGCAATTTTCATCAATACATCAATAATTTAGTTAGCAGAATATACAAGCTTCTAGGCTTCGTAATTCAAAATTAATATTAATTTCTCGACCCGCTAAAACTGAGGTTATTATACCACACGCTAGTGTTAAGTGTATTGGAGTCGAATTCTATTATTTGCGCCCCACACGAACTAACTTACATTTTGTGCATTGAAAGAGTTCACAAGAAAATTTTAAGATTTTTATTTTTGGTTCGGTGCGGACGACACCCTTGGCTATACAAATGTATCAATATTTCAAGTGTGTTCAAATACGACTCCTAAGAGACACATAGAGGCATTACTCCACTAAAATATTTATTTTATTAAACGGTAATGTATCGAGGACGTCATCGTAACCTCCTGTACTGTTGAGCGAGCCGCACGAATATATTTATGAACTCACCTGTGAAGAGAGCTGCGTATTTTTCCTAAATATGGTGGATCAAAAAATTGATCTAAACACGTTTACGTATATGTACATTGCGTACATATGCATCGAATAAACGGAATAATTATAAAAAATTATATTAAAAACTGTAATGTTATAAAAAAAAATTGCACACATTGAATAAGAAACTCCAGTGAAAGATATAATGGCTTTAAAAATATGTATTCATATAGATCAGCAAATGCCGATTCTGAATATATAAATTTACTTACGTAGAATCTATAAATCGTTATTTAAAAGTGAATAAAAAATCAGCTAACAAAAACACCTTGTTATATTGGTACCATTGCATTTGGAACATCTGACGTCACGTGAGCATTCTGTTTTTGCTGTAGTATGAAAAATTTTATTTTGTATTTTGAAAATGTATTTTTTTAGTTTTGGCAAAATTTTAACTTAATTTGGGTGACTTTCAGCTCTATAATTGTTGTTAAATATAAACAACTATTATTAATGAAAGAAATTAGGGCATTCATGATCAAACCGATTATCAATATGGATATTTGGTCAATACTATTATTATTCTTTGAGTTAAAGTTTCTATAAAGGTACATAATTTTATTACTTGTGTTTAGTTATGGTTTGCCATGAATAGAATATACAATTATGTACGGAAAAGCTCATCCTTGTTTTGAAATTTGACATTCTAACCCCAAAACCGACCGGCCATAGATTTCGAGGCCTTTGAAAAATTGAAACTTTAAAAATTATTTTAATCATGAAAACTAACTAAAAGAGAAAAAAAAAACGAAATACACTCGTATTTAAGTTTGAACGTCATTATTAATTGTACTAGAGTTCTTTATTAATAAATGAATAATATGATCTTCAGTAGCATCATGTGGTATTATTTCATCCTTGTGATATTCAGGCGGCGTTTTCTCCCTCGTCGCACCCCTAAAAGTGCAATCTTCTGTTCTTCCATTCCAGGAGGGTTTCAGATTACGGGGGTTGTTGGGTGGGGGGTGTTTTCGCCGAAATGAATTTGAAGACGTGGGACATCAAGGTGGATAAATCGCATGTTTTGGTTGTAGGGATTCGGAAACACTACCTGCCGAAAATGTGTTTATTTTGTCTCCTAATTAAAGAAGTCCATTAATATTCTAAAATACAAAATAATAAAATATTTAAAAAAATTATATACATTATATAATTCAGAAACGTAATGTTTCTTAAAATGGCTTAAACCAAGTTTGGTGACCAGATATGAATAGCCAGGAACACTATATCCCATCTCATTCCCCTCCCCACCCCTTCAGCTTCATAAAAAACCCAATCGGGGATGCCATAGTCCCACTGGCCCTGAAATTATTTAAACTCTTGAGCGGTATTCATATGAAAAATATATATGAATGTTTTAAAACTCCATAGTTATCGATTGAAATAACATTGCGACCTGAATACAGTTGAATCGAGATTTCAATTAGAAAAACCTATTCATTTTTCATAATGAGAGACCTCACTATTTTTGCTTTATAATCAAGATTCACCGTGACCCGAAAGAAACATATTCCACTTACCTGTAGGCTAAGGGTAACAACTTTTACAGTCCAGATGGACAATTCGGAGACAAATCTGTCCAAAATTTCACGATGCAGGACCTCGAAAAAAAATATTTTCATTAAAATAAAGAAACCCTGTTAGGAAAGTCGCTGTTTGAAAGAAAATAGGAAGAAATTTTCTGTAGTAGCAAAAGGGTAACAACCCTTCACAGTCTAAGAGGGTCGGAAGACACAAGGGGAGGCGGACTACAGAAATAGAACGGGACCTATGTACATAGTTCCATGTTCCATGCACATAGTTCTCTTTGTATACATAACAAGCAATTTCTTATGCGCAAAGTACAATATGCATTTTCTTGTGGGGAAAGGGTGTTTAGTATAATAGAGTTGCCAGGTGGTCTTACAGAATAAAATATATGTCAACCTTTTTACGAAATTTATAACACTTTTTAAAAGCATAAATAAATAAATTCTTTTGTAAATGTAATATTTAATGCATTTACATAAAAAAAAGTCATGATGGAAATGTTTTTGCAAGTTAGAAAAGTGTTACGTTAACTTTCAAATTTCAAATTTCTTGACGACAGAATCCACCGTTCTAGAGTTTTTGCTTCATCAACACCCCAAAATACACATTCGCAGGATGCTGACTCAAGAAATACTACGAATGATTTATCTGTAAATTATATAAGGTAATTAGGAAAATGTTTAAGGTTTCCAAAGATGATAACCCAAAAACTCAAATCTTTTAAATTCTATATGAAATACGTATTGTAATTTTAGGTAAAACGTTAAAAATTGCCATCACTGGCTCTCAAACTGCAAGTGTTTTCAGACGAATATATTTCATAGAATTTAAATTTTTTGAGGATTATTGTATTTTGAAACCCTATACATTTTCTTAACTACCCGTAAACAATATACAGGTGGTATTGCTTGAGTTAGAAACCTGCACAGTGATGGTCATATTTGAGAGCAGTCCCTCAAGGTCCAGCACTAAAGTCGGCCCTGAACATCACTTTGTAGTCGTCTAACTCAAAGAAAACTTCAAATGGTTTATCTGTAAATTCTATACTAATTCTACGTTCGAAAAATGTGTAAAGTTTTCAGTGACAAAAATCCTCAGATGGTAATCTTTTAAAATCAATTAAAAATGTACACACCAAAATGTCTGTGAAAGGTGCAGTTTGAAAACCATTGAAGGCATTTTTGAACGTTTTACCTAAAATTCCAGCATGTATTTTACATATGTATAACTTAAAAGCTTACACTAAGATTTTTTCCGCTGGAAAACTCATACATTTTCCTAACTACTCATAGAATTTACACATATAAATCATTTGTAGTATTTCTTGAGTTAGCAGACTACAAAGTGTGTATTTTTGGGTGCTGACCGTTAAGCACACAGATTTTCTGCCCCATAGTTGATATTTATTTATAAATAAATGTATAATATATATGTTACATGACAGAGTGGATAGTATAAAACATAGAAAATAGGATTATATTATTACGTAAGCATTAATTCCTAAGATCCCTTCATAAGATAAATAATCTTCTCATGAACTTACTGTATACCAATTAATCATAGCACCATCTCGTGAAGTATACTAGAACTTAATGATGGCTCATCAACTTTATTATCATAGGTACCGTTTCGTTTATTGCATCATAAAAATCGTCAGGGCCGGAATTGGGGTGGGGTCACTGAATCATTAGCACCGGGTGTCATCCTAGTGATAAATGAAACACATTTTACAAAAAAACATGGCATCCTTTTATTAACGAATGTATACTAACTAACTAATTAACTAACTGACTGACTGACTGACTGACTGACTGACTGACTGACTGACTGACTGACTGACTGACTGACTGACTGACTGACTGACTGACTGACTGACTGACTGACTGACTGACTGACAAACTAACTATCACGCCGTTTCCCCGGGAAGTGAGAGCCGGGAAGCTAATCCCCTTTCTTACTCAAGGTAGTATTCGATCTCCCCAGTGACTTTGGGATCTTCCAACAATGAAGCTACCTGACTGCTTTACCGACAGTTGTTGCTACCGGTCGCCAATGCCATCTATGAACATTTGCCAAAACTAAGATACCACAGTAACGTAACGTAAGAGTTTAAAAATGATTTCCGAATAATACGTGAGTATTAAAAAAATACATCTCTTTTGAAAATATACATGTTTATTCAAAAAACAAACATAAATTTTTTTAATAAATTACTGAAGCTTATAAAGGTCATTGTAATATATTTTTAAACATTGAAGATAATATTAACAACTCTCAAAACCTAAATATCTAAACAATACAAATAAATTCGGGTAGAATCTTGTAGCCTCGATAAAAAGGTACCAGCCAAAAAAACATATGGGATTTAATTGAAGATGATATTATTAACAGTTATTAGATATCGAAGTATGATACCGATAAAAATGACGGGACGGATTGGGGTAGCTGTAGCTCAGTGGATTAGAACGCAAAATCCTGGGTTCGAGTCCCAGCTGCTACCGTTATCTTAAAATTTTCTGTGTTTTTTCGGTTTCATGTGTCTTTTAAAGAGTTTTTAATATTATTTGCAATAACTAAAAATAAACACTTACTTCCGGAACACCCTATACTTTACTTCCGATTCGGCGGCTTGACCAATCACATGCCGCGACAAATAACTAACACACATAATTAGGTATACAGACAAGGCTGTCTATCAAAGTGTTAGAAATTATATCAACACACTCTATCTACCGTTGAATATACATCGTGCGTTCAGTAATATTTCAACAGTAATGCATACCACAACGATCCGTAGTAAAGCCGATTAGAGAGGGCTTAGTTTCACATCAGTTGGCCGTAGTCTGATGGACTCTAGCATTTCAGAAAATGGGCGTCAATGTGAATACCTACATCGGGGATTAAAGCTTTGGATGCGTAAATCCGATACGTCTGATATAAATTATAACCCGTGAAAGAGCAAATAAAAACCTTTATTGTCTAAATAATATTTTGATAGTTGTTTCCTATCTGAGTATGAAACTATTATAAGATTCTGTAATTCTCAAAGACTGCGATGGGCTGGACATGTGAAAAGAATGCCCGAAGACAGAATCCCAAAAATTAGGACCAAGTAAAAGAGACTTAGAGACAGATCGAGAAAGAGGTTTATTAACAGCGTGGATTGTCGATTGAAGTAAGATCGGAAGGCCTGGGGACTATATACGAAGGGAAAAATCTTTCTGAATGAAGTCAAGTGAAATACACCATAGTCATTGAGAATTGTTTGAAGAATCGCTAATAACGAGATTCGTAAAACTGGGACGGCTCCACTGGACACATTACGCAATGATAAAAGATACCCAATTCGAGAAGAATTCGCTGCACTGAGAACGGCTGACCGCTGGCCTGAGCATTTGATTTACCGGCGTGTCTACTTCATTTACTCCTTTAGATTTTTTTTTAACATTAATAAAGCCAATTTAGACGATTGATCGATTGCTTTTTCTACATTTTCCAAAACGAAATGTACAGTCATGTAGGCAGTTGTCATTGCAGTTATCATTGGAGATTCATACCCGGCGAGCGCTTGTAATCGACTGAAGTCCGTGTTATCTCTATGATGCCAATTGGCCGCATGTTGAACGCTAATGTTTACTCCATTCGTATTCCTCAATTAGTATAACAAATAGTGATGGGAGGCTAAAACAGAAAATTGGGTGGGTAGTTAGACAAATTAGAGGCGAACACTGCATCACTGGAAATGATAAAAAAAAAGCAATTGAAAGGAGACAGAAGACCGGCAAAAGTTGAGCCATTTCTTGAAGGAAGCCAAGACTCTCCAAGAATTCACCATCAAAGCGGTTTCCCTATTAAAAACCTGCAAGATTGTTGGGAGGACTAAATTTAGGTGCGGAGACAAACACGGCATCATTTGACACAGAGAACTGGAAAGATACAGCAAGAGATCGGCAAGAGTTTCCTAGAGACGACCGGGGGCGCTATTCCCGTTCTTATTACGGAAGATTCATTATGTTTTTCCTTAGAGTTAAAGACTTCTTGATTAACTGCGAAATTCCGGCGAGACATAGTAAAAAGATCCTAAATAGATTATCAAGAGATTATTTGGAAACAACTTGATGAAATATCTTTAAGTGACATAAGATTTTGAACTAAAACTTTTAAAAACAATTACATTATGTTATAATTCATTTTTATTTTATTTTTAAATGCCGTAAGTAAGCCTTTTAACGAAGAATCACGTTTTATAAAAAGGTACCTACCTCATTAGATAGTAATGACCCTTTTTTTGTCTCTAGTTCTAAAAGTGACATTTGAATTTGCGCTTGACGTGAATTGTCAAAGATGTCAACATAACGTCGTAATAATAATAACGTAATTGGTAACATACTTAACATTGAGTTTTTCTCTTATTAAAACATCTCAAATATTGACCTTTTTGATGAATGTCGCTCGCTGAATTCAGCAGGCAGCTGTCATCTGAGAGAATCGGAATTAAGTAAGAAGGCTTTAAGCCTAAATAAAAGTTAAGCAATCTTCCTTAAAAAGAACGGGAATAGCGACCCAGAACTCTCAAAAACAATATGTATGAAATTAATAAAGATTATCCTTTTCCAAACAAAACAATTCGGACATTTCTATTTATGGTGACTTTCGCTGCCACCGTTGTCGCGTGAATAAATTAATTCCGATTTAATAACGCCCAAAGACTTGACGCCGTGCATCGATTAGAATTTATACATAAATAGCAGGTCTCGAGATAGGTCGAAGGTTGTATATTTATAAAGCAAATTACATGAACTGTGAACTATAGGTTTATTCGTGCGTCGTGTACGCCATACGCCCGTGGTCTTTTGGTCAGACGGTGAAATGAATATTTTATTCTGAGAACGGTTAATTTTAAACTACCAACGGTAATGGCCGGCAGTGTAGACGTGGAAAGAGGGCACCGTTGGAAAATAAGAAAAATGGTACCTTTCGGGAGATTACAACTACATTTTCCCGTTCAATGTTGTTGAGAAAAAATGTGGAGAATTACTTGCGCCTTTTAAAAGCATCAAATTTTTTTACAAAGATCAAATGAGCAATTTAACTTGATTTTTTAAGTACTAATGCCTAATCGTCAGATTCATGATTTCGTCAAATGTTTTTAGTCATACTCGTCAAATTAATGGTTTAATATTCGTGATTGTCAGATTCATAATTTCGTCATATTTTTAAAAAAAAAAATTTTAAATTTAATTTTACAACAGGAAAAAATACAATTCAAAAAGTCCCGATAAACTACTTTTTGTAGTTTGTCTAACGGGAGCTTGTTATTTAAAACATAAAATTTAAAGACAAGGTTACAAAATATGTAAAATAAAAACATAAGAAAATATATATAAAATAAAAACATAAAAACCATATGTAACAAGCTTAAAACATAAATATTTATAAAGAATATTATTGTAAGATATTTCTGCAAAAATATATTTAAAAAATGAATAAAATAAAAACATAAATGAAAGCAATAAATCATAAATAAATAATATTTCCTTATTTCTAATATAAATAGCTTCTTTCAGCTGGCCAAGTTTTCAATGTGTTTATTATTATGCGTCCGATTAACGGTTTAATATTCGTAATCGTCAGATTCATGATTTCGTCACATATTTTTTATCATACTCGTCCGATGAATAGTTTAGTTAAAGATATCGTTGTATAACCTTGAACGTTGTACCACAATCGCAACCCGTAAAATTAGATTTCGTGGCTGCCGAGAAAGGCGCAATAGGAAAAGACATTTGACGAGAAGATCTTCTGCTGTCACGGCGACCTGAGTTCTGACCTCCAGTCTACAGAGCAGATCCGGTGCATCATGCGGCCCACGGACATGCCCGACCAGGCTGCTCTGCGACCTGCTGTGGTCCGACCCCGACAAGGACACCACCGGCTGGGGCGAGAAATGGACGATACGCTGGTGTGCTCTTTCCAGATCCCGAAGACGGCTGACAAGCGCTACCTGGCGTATGGGCAGACCAACACCAAGCGTCCCGTCAGGCCGCCCAGGGGCGTCACCAACAAAGACAAAGAAGATTGGATATGGATATGGATCAGTTCCCCGGCCCCCGTCCTCACCCGCCGCCCAACTTCACATAACTCCTATCATTTGTATTAGCGTTTTGCAATATATCGTAAGGAATAAATACAGTTAGCTTTTTTTTTTTTTCTCAATTTAACATGTATGAAAACTTAGATCAAGCCGTATTTAGTTTTGATAATTTAACTGCATTTCTTTATATGGTCTATAAATAATGTGTAATGATAGCCTGTCCAAAAAAAAAAAGTTATAGATGTAATATAGGAATAATGTAAGAATAGGAAGTAAAATTTGTACAGCGCCCTTGAGGTTATTTTTCACAAAAACGGCGCTATAAAAATCATCCGATTATTATTATTATTATTTTATTTAATGTTCATAATCGTTGCTTGAAATGGCTTTAGCCGTGTTTGGTGACCAGATCTGAATAGCCAGGTATTCCTTACCTTCCTCTTCCTCTTCTCCTTCCCCTCCCCAATACCTTCAGCCTCACAACATTTCCCAATTGGGGATGCCATGGTCTCACTGGTTCCAGACGGTTGGGAGCAATTTGATCTCTTGTGGGGTATTCATATAAAAAAAAATCGTTCCTTTCAGACATCGAAAATCCTAATGGAAGTTTTCTGTTGATTGATTAAATAACCATCCTCGTCCAATTTTATGTGATTTGATAATCAGACCGTACTTTTCAGATAATTAATTGATTCAGTCTTCTGATAAATTGTTTAATAATGGCGAACGTATAATCAGATAATCGACATTAAAATCGTGATCGTACTTTTCAGACTATTGATTAAGAGGAACGGCTGCGGTACCTGTTTCATACATAACTTAATTTTCGAGTTGAGGCCAAAACACCGATCGAAACTGAATGATATATATTTTTTTTAAATTAAAGGTTTAGTAAATATCTAGTACGGATGAAAAGTATTTTATTTATTTATTTTTTAAATTATGACGTATATGCCATGGACAAAAAAAATTCTAATTTTAGAGGCAACTTAGAAAATTATTTGCGGGTTTACTGTATATTTTTAAAAAATATCGTATGCGTTATGTAAATAAAAATATGAAAATAAAACATAATTTTTTTTTCGGATCGTTATTTTAAATTATGTACGGCAAATTTGTGTTCCAACGTAAATCGGTCGTTATTAAATTAATTTAAAGTCCACCATAATGCGTATTTTAATATATATTTTTTTATATTTTTAATTTTATATATCATTATATTTTCAAAGCAGATGGGTTAAGACTTTTTTTTAAATAACCGTTAACCCCCAAATAATTGTTAAAGGTGCCACTAAAATCACGAAAAATCAATTCCTTTAATGGCCTTTATTTCATAATGTAAATCAAAAATAAATAAATTACTTCTAATCCGTAGTCGAAATTTACTATACTTTTTTATGAAAAAAAATACCATTAGGTTTAGGTGAGTATTTTGGCCTCAAATAAAAAATAAAGTTTTGTATGAAACAGGCCGCGCAGCCGTTCCTCTTAATCCAATTTTAGTAATCGTATCGTACTCGTACGATTATTAGTCAAGTTAGTGCAGACATTAAAAAAGGCCTTTGCGCTGCATAAGGTGAGGTAATTTATTTTTTTTGATCCTGTATTGTTATCACTTACAAAAAAAGGTTTTGAACATAAAATGTGTGTAAGCAAATTTTATCTTCTTTTAATTTGTCTTAGACAATTTTGACCGTTGAGGAATTATTTTGAAAAAAACATTTTTGGCACCTTTCATCCAAGATGGCTTGAAAAATTGGATTTTTTTTTCAGGGTCCCAATCTTTACAAATTAAAATTTACAAAAATCAAAAACCGCTGCTGACTGAACTATATTATTACAATGATATTATTGATCGAAAGATAATATATTTTTTTAATTGTATATGTATATTAATATGAACTAACTTGTCAATTTGAGTGTCCTAAAACGGGATTTGTTCCTAGTTGGACAGTCAAAGCTTCTTTAAATGTTTTTGTTAAATAACGTGTGTTTCAAATAAATATTATTATTACTATTATATTATTTTTTTAAAGAATAATCACAACCTTTAATGAACTAAATCGTACTCGTTCATGTTACAATTAAATATTGAATGATCGCAATTGCCTGATTAATCCGTTTTTTTGTGAAGGATCTGGGATTTGGGAAGGATCCGTAACGTTCATTCAATATAGTCAATGATTAATAATAGATTGAGTGGACTCACCTCCTATTGTCAGTGAAGTCATCGTCGTCGTATCCATTCTTGCTGGGCAGGCCCGCTCCGCCGTGCAGCGAGAGGGAGAGCGCGCGCGCGGGCCCGAACACGGCGGAGTTGCGATTGAGCGCGTCGTCCAGGCGCGCCGGGTCCAGGTGGTAGTTGGGGTTCTCGTACGACAGCAGCCCGTTTTCTGCAAAGGGAGCAATAACTACAATCAGTGACTACTTCTTAAAACAGCTTTATAATCACAAACTCAAAATGTTAACTGAGTCTACAGCGTCAGAGTGCGCAAAAGCAGCAACGTAAGGGAAGGGTTAATCCATCCTTTCCGGTGCTGTTAACTGAGTTGACATAGTCTGTAATTATCTAAATATTCCTCCATTATGTATTTATGTATTGGAAAAAATAATTACAATGTGAGTTTATATATAATTTTAAATTTAACATTAAGAGGAATGGATGCGCTGACTTTTTCATACATAACTTAATTTTGAATTTGATAAATAATAAATTACTTCTAATCCGCTCTAGATATTTACTATAATTTTTGATGAACAAAAAAATCATTAGATTTGGGTGAGTATTTTGGACTCAAATCCAAAATTAAGTTCTGTGTGAAACAGGCCGCGCAGCCGTTCCTCTTAATGTTAAATTTAAAATTATATATAAACTCACAGATGGCGTTCATTGTAATATTTAAGAAAAATACTTTCAACATGTAATGTTCTTAAATAATATTGTGTTGAATTATTTGTTGGCGGGTGTACGGACGAAATATGAAATGAAACAAAATTGTTATTGTAGATTTAAAAATACAGTATTTTTATAATTTTTTTAAAAGTATCGAGCTTTAAACTAACAATAACAATTTATTCCATTTCATAATACGTGTGTAAATACGCCGACAAAAAATTCAGTTATTGTTTTTAAATAAATTAATTCAAAACTTTTTTTGTATGAAAATGACCGAAACTGCACGATGCATTCGTAGAAAGAAGAAATTAACTTTGTTTTCACTCTTCTGTAAACCTCGCAAAATGCAGATTATATTTTTTTTATCTTTTATTAAATTTTATTTATTTAGACCAACAGTTTAGATAAAAATACTATATAATATTTATTTATTTAAGCTATATAAATTTTACCATTTACATGTTTTCCCATGGATAATATATACGAAAAATAAATACATAAAATAAAAATAGAAACATAAATTTAAAAGTTAAATAACAATTTGTTTAAATGGGATTTTGAAAGGAAGGGGGTGGGGGGGGGGGGGTCGATCTGCTTTAAATCTATGCGTGGGATTTAATTTTAATAAAAGAAGAAGAACAAAAGAAGTGCATATAAAGAAAATTAATAGACTAGTGGTAGTATGAGGTGAGTAGGTATCTGAAATTATAAAGGGTCGATAGATCGCCGGTGTGACTTTATGGAGTGTGGTGCACACTTAAAAATGACAAATTGCGAATAGTATGTGTTAAAAATGTGTGATTCCCGATACGAGTTTGGTTTAGAATGAATGTTGTATCGAGGGAGGCTAAGAATTTAGTCAGATCCGGTTAGTCTACGGATAACTCGCAGTTGGATCCGTAGTAGAAGTTCCGGGTAATCTGCGCTGTATCTAGCAAATATCTGCAGAAAGTGTACATCAGCCGAGATTCTTCGATCTTCCAACGACGATACATTAAAACATTCGACACCTTACTTCGGGACCATTGAATTCAAATCAATATTTGAAAGCACTACACGGTAAAAGCGTTTCTTTAATACAATATTGAAATTAACGCCATCTGTGAGCGATTATAATAGATAATAAATCATTTTAAGTTTAACCTTAATAGAGTTAACGTAATACAAATGGTTAACATGTTTTGAAAACACAATAAATAAAAAGATAATACCTCTTCTTTGACGAATAATATGTTTCAACATATTAAAACAAATTGACAATTCACTATCACGTATGGAAGACACCATGAGCGATGTCGTGTTAATCTATCAGAACTACTGTAGCAATTAGATTGAATATATCTGTTGTGGTTTGTGCAACCACCATCATCACACCCACCGCAATACCAATTAGTGAAGCATATTCCCACACTGTTCAAGGTGCAGTATTTAGACAAATGATTAATCTGGCTATATAGGCAACATCCGCATCATTGAGCATCGTATAACCAGTGGCGGGGCTTCATATTTTAAGCCCCGAGGCAAACGTCCTCATCTTTTGCTCATAAGCCAACATCGCATATCTTTATGATTTATTAAAATAGTCAAAAAGTTTATATTTTATTTTTGACAGTACCAGTTTCAGCCAATTACGGTCATCTTCAGACTTGCATCCTTAAACTGATACAGCAAAATTATATATATATATATATACCTTAGTTAATTAGTTAAAGTAGCTTGATACCATTTTAAAGTAATATTTGGACTACCGCTCGATTTTTCCGTTTTATAAACGTTCGTCCGATTACCGATCGTTTGAAAGCTGTCAGTTTTTGCCCGACGACCGCTTATTTGAAAGTGTGCAATATTTTAATTAAAAAAGACAATATATAAGTTGCATTTGTGACATGGATTCCTCATCGAGCAGGAAAGGGTTGACGAGCGGATGGCAATCATTCAACATAAAAAAGGTTACGAACGGGTAACGGTTCGTTAACGAAAAACAGTTCGTTACGTAAAAGATATTTGGTAGTTTGTTTATAAAACTGGCCAATAATAAATCATTATAATGGAATTCGAATATTGGAGAACACAAGAAATGTGATGTGGCAGTATTGCGTGATCCAAAAGTCTGGCCATTCAGGACTTAGATTTCAAGCAGAAATTCGCTTTCTCATTACAAATTCAAAATCAAATTAAATGGAATACACGATTGGCTCTCTCGAGGCTAGAACTAAAAGGTACTAAGTCAGTGGCTACATCGTGTTCTATTTTGTGTTATCTATGCAGTGTTTATCGCCCTAGTTAGGAACCATACCTCAGAATCAAAGCAATGGGTGAAATTACTTTATCTACTTACTTTATTATATTTATACAACAATACCAGAATAGCAAGGTGATTCCGAAACCTTCCCCTACCCTTCTCACTTTCCCACAACTTGCTTTTGTCTTACAAGAAAAAGGTATACGCAAAAAATAATGGAAGGAAAAATCAATTTACTAATAAAAAAATTGTTATGATTATGCGTCCATAGTCTGCAACACTCTAAATAACTAAATGTATATGAATACTAAATATATAATATCCCGACGAAGAAAGAATCGATACCGAAACATGTAGATATCAATGTTCGAATATATTTATAAAGTGGTGAATACAAATTACATTTTTTAATTCATTTATATTTTAATTCTGCTAACTCCAACCATAAAAAGCAAGAACCCGAGACTTCTGGGTGCAAATCCAGTGCTTTAGACCACTGGGCTACAAACAAACACCAGGTTATTATTTCAAGTCACTTTCATACTGAACACATTTTACGACATGTTGTGACAGAAAAATTTATCTAGATTATCCTTAATTTTATCAATGTAGTCATCATTTTTTAAATTTTTATTTATATACCAATGCACGGGGGTCTTCCACAAAATAGTTCCGCCACTGTCTCTGACATCACTGTACTGTAAAAAACGTTGTTTACTGACATGGTTATATTTTCGAATAAATTAGATGAAATCGAAAGCATTTTAGGTGCTAAAAAATGTGCTGATATCGAATAATAATTAAAGGTCGATTGGGTAATTCCCTAAAAAATATCGATAGTAATTAGTATTTCAAATTACCTACCTTGACAGCAGGAGGGAATCAATTTATTTTTACGATCTAAGAAGTGACTTAGCGCCCAATTCATAGCTCCGAAGTGAACACCTTATGGGCATTGCTTCTTCACGACGAATACATTTTTTTTTAAATATTCAGATATCGAGAATGAAATGGTGCCAACCGAATAGGGCGTTTTGACGAGATGATTTTTTATTCACGTTTAAATAACGATTAATAAATTTTAAGTATAATTAATAATGGTTACCGAATAAATCAACACATGTAAGGATCGGCACACTTTTCAAAAGTGATATTAAAAAATTATAAATCTACACTTTTTAGGAGTGATCATTAAAATATGTTAAAAAACTAGCCGAAAACTAAATCTAACCTAATCTAACCCAACCAATAATAATAATTCTATTTTAATTAATAATATTTTTTTAAATATTAAAAAAACATATATAAATTGGGTTAGGTGAGATAAGGTTTTCGATCTAGTATTTTTTGCTTTCGTTCTTTTAATGAATTTATACCGTTTTTAAAAGTGTGCCGATTCATACGTGTGTTGATTGATCATTAAATCATTAATTATACATAATAAAACTTACATATTCAGATGCAGTTTATTTTTATCAATAATATTTTACACTTATTTGACACCAGAAGGCAAAGGTTTACACTCTATCCTAAAAACCGTATCAAGATAATACCGGTCCTAAATACGGCAACTAATAATGTTTTTATTTAGGGTATCGATGACTAATGATGCGATGATTGAGGTACATGACCGTTTGATTACGACCCTGATCTGTGCTGATACTTGCTATGATACAATGAGACGTTATAGATCGAGACTACATTTATATATCATCCTTATTGGACACCGGAAGACAAAGGGTGGCACTTAATCCTTAAGACCTTATCAAGATAAAACCGGTCCTAAATACCGCAATTAATAATATTTTAATTTACGGTAACGATGACTAATGATGTGATGATTAAGCTACATGACCTTTGGCTTACGACCTTGATCTGTGCTGACATTTGCGATGATTCAATCTGTACGTGTTACGAATCTTATTACATGGGGTTATAAATCCGGCCGATTAACGCCCTTCACGCTGGCGATCTCTGAATTGCCATATTCTTATAATAACTAAAATCTTGTTATTTTTATGATTTTCATATCTTACCAGGAAGTGCTTTACAAGTGTTAATCTTTATATATTTTCACTCCGGATGCCATTGTAAACAAACAGAAGAATCTAAAAACTTCAAAAAGGGACTCGCCAAACTGTGACATTACAACCAAGTTTATTTGAATTTGAGATATAACATTAACCTAACTGATAAACCAACGAAGAAACAGTAGAAACAATGTTAAATAAGTAGCTGCATATCAATTGAAACTATGCATACTCGATATTATCATTATTATTTACTTATTATTACTTACTTATTACTATTTACTTATAATTTTTTTTTCTTACCTACATATTTTTATTTACATATTTTGATTTACCTATTTTTATTTTTATAATTATGTACTTATTACTATTTACATAATTTTATTCGCATAATTTTATTTACTTATTATTATTTACCTATTTTTATAATTATGTACTTATTACTATTTACATAATTTTATTCGCATAATTTTATTTACTTATTATTATTTACCTATTTTTATTATTATGTACTTATTGTTTAATGTGTATTATTATATGCTTATTACTATTTACTGATCATTATTTACTCACTATTATTATTTAATTATTATTATCTGATCTTTATTATTTATTTACTATTATCTACTTATTAATATTTACTAATTTTTATTCAAGTATTATTGTTTGCTATTGAAATTTACTGATTATTATTAAATTGTAAAGCCGCTCATCTCAACACAGGATTGTCCTAGTGAGATGGGTGGCTAATGTTTTTGTTTTCACAATTAAATTTAAGAATAAATAAATAAATAAATGTCTTCGAAACTCGTGTAGTTCCACGAGTTTTTGGATAATATTGTGTTTATTTAATTTTAAAAAAAGGAACCTGCAAACAAGCAGCTAAAATGCAGCTTAGCACGACTTCTCTTTTTGTTATTGTAAAATATGTATGTTTTATAATAAAAATAATAAATAAATAAAATTGTTAAGTTCTGGGATTATTAGATTTCCTTAGATTCAAACCTATTCTATAAATTTTGATTAAAAATGTAGGACATGAGGATGAATTAGCAAAAATTCTTTACCAAAGTAACTCTAACAACAAAGAATTACCGTAAAAAAAAATATATAGCCAGTTTTATAGGATGCACGGCTCGCAGGTCGCAGGTTGTGTACCACTGATCTAAGCTATAAATGTTGCTAAATAAAGAAACAAACCAAAATAAAATAGAAATACGAAAATATTCGAAAAATTTGAAAAGTGGATTTTTGTGATAAAATATTCCAAACACATTCGTTTTTAATCGCACAAAATCCAGGCTTCTGACTCAATTATGTTCTAATTTTTGATTGATGTTGATCATACATTTCACACAATGTGAAGTATCCACACGAATAGAAGAACATTAATTGTAAATTTAACAACCCCACTGAGATTACGTGAGGAAGCCGCATGGCAGGATGAAGTAATTAATTACGATGTTAGAAAGATCAATGATGACAGCATTTTATTACATCCAAGACAACTAACTAACCAACTAACTAACTAACCATCACGCCATTTCTCCGCAGGGGTAGGCAGAGAGGACGGACCGCCAAACAACTCGATCTTGGCATACACTTCTTGCTTCATTCACTTTCATACAGCGTCTCATACGTTATCTTCTGTTATTCCAACTTCTGACAAGGCCCGACTCAAGTATTTGATTCACTTGATGGTGCCATGTCTTCCTCGCACGTCCCCGACTTCTTCTTCCATTCACATTTGCTTCATATATTTTCCTTACACTCCTCTCTTCGTTCATTCGTTCTACATGCCCAAACCATCTAAGCGTCCCTTTCATGCCTTGCATTCTTTACGAATCTCAACATTTTTCACACGATCATACATGGTTTTACCACACATTCATTCGTTTTTTTGTTTTTGTAGCTTTATTTAGATGTAAGCAAATTTTCATACATCTAGTAATAAAAAACATATAAGATACATAATAAAATAGAGTCATAAAATTATAACGGAAATAATACAGTTAATAAAAAAAAGAAATACAGTTACCCCAGTTCAAAAAAAAAAATAGGGTTTAAGAAATACAGTTAATACAAATAGAAATACAAGTCATAAATTTTTCTTTATGTATATAGCACATGTTTTACGGAAAGTGCCAAGACTTGAGGCTTCCTTTATGGAATTTGGTAGGTTATTATAAAGTTTTTGCCCTTTATAAAACACGCTGTTCTGTGTACACGTAAGTTTTGTTTTGGGAAGCCTGAAGTCTCGGCAACTCCTCGTAGGATACTTGTCTATTCGTCTAGGATATTCGTCTCAGAGATATCATTTCTACAGCATTCAGTCTACTTTCATCCTTTCTCTGCCAGTTCCATGCCTCACTGCCATACACCGGGGTTGGTATCAGCACTCCATTGTGGACTGCTAGCTTCGCTTCTTTGGACAATTTTTTGTTTACGCCAACCGCGATGATTATCCATTTATTGGTGTTCGATTACAGGCTTCAGATGAAAATTATGTTTTTTTCTGAAGTTATTTAAATGAAAAGTGCATCGAAGAACTAGTGTCACTGATCCGTTCGAAACCGGTATATATATACATATAGAGTCGAGAGATTGCGTAGCGTTCATAGATAGGTGACATTAGTTACGAAACGTTCTTTTGGTGAACAACTCTGCTGTAGAACTGCCTGCCGTATTGTATTTCCTCCACTCTGCAACACGGATATCTTAAGAGGAACGGCTGCGCTGCATTTTTCATAAATAACTTAATTTTGGATTTGAGGTCAAAATACCCATCCAAACTGAATGAAATTTTTTTTTTAAATGAAATTTTAATAAGAGAAGTATTTTATTTATTTTTGTTTTAGATTATGAAATATCGGCCACTAAAGGAATTGATTTTTCGCGATTTTAGAGGCATCTTCAACAGTTATTTGGGGGCTAACGGTGATTAAAAAAAAAAAAAATATATATATATATAAGATAGATATTTTGACCTCAAATCCAAAATTAAATTTTATATTAAACAGGCCGCGCACCCGTTCCTCTTAAAGACCATAGTTCACTCCTAATTCTCCTAGTAATTTATTAAAATTTTCAATTTACTGGAATAATTCATTGAAGCTTATAAATCTCATTGTAATATTTAATCATTGCGGAAGTTAATATTAACAATGAAATATGAAACAAAATAAAAATGTATTATTATTTTTTTCTGTGTCTTTTCTGTTTCATATTTCATTTGAGATTTGTTAATATTATCTAATTCATCGATTAAATATTAGAATTAGGTTTTTATACTTCAATAAGTTACTCCAATAAATTGAATATTCTTTCTAGACTTGTAGAAAAGTCAGTAGATGTTCCGTGTAAATAAAAATCGGATAGATATATCCGAGACACTATATAGATTGCAAATATATTTGGATAGAACTTTGCATCATACAAAAAGATAGTAAGCAATTATATGGGAATTAATTGAGGATAATATTCTCAAGCAGTACCTATCGGCAAACATCACATCAAATAACTTCGAACATGGCGTCATGTCGTTCTTGTGATTTTTAGGTGTATTTTAATTTTTTGTGAAATCTTAATTTAAGTGCATTATTTGGTCTCCCCTCACAAAATTATTTGTCTCTTATTGTAATTTAGTTTAATATATATTTTTATTTTTATTAAAAAGCATTTTAAGAACGCTATACGACTATAAACCGTTGCCAGATATATATACCTTTCAAGTAGTTTCTCGTGTTTAGAGAAATTAATACAAAATTTGATGTAATTTCGGCCCAATAAATGTGCTTGTCTATAATATTATGTTGATATCACTTGGAGTTGATTACTCTATATTGTTTATGTCCTTCTCTATATTATTGTCTATGCATCATAACCTCATTCTGTCACTTGTTAAAATATTGTCGACTGAAACGGTCTAATAAATAACTCTGTAATAACTAAACGCCGTTCTCATTTATAAAACACAACAAAACATGGCGTCAAAAGTGGGATCAGAACGTCAAAAGATGTATGTTCGTCTCGTGTAAAGAAAGAGTTAAGGTAGATATTCCCAGCTGCCCCCTCACCGACAATATTAACGTCACATCTATCTTACACTTTAACCAAAAGAACGAAATAAAGAAACATAAAAGATATTCCCAGACGAACATGTTCATTGTTCAGTGCCCGGCGCAAACACATCACGTTCTCGCACCTGTTAGCCACTTGAATTTAATAACGATGAGGTGGATGGTGGAAGAAGTCCGGCCCGCCTGCGGTAATTCGCCCCCAGGTGACTCATCGCCTGTCTGCACCTCTCAGAGGAGAATTTCTGAAAAGTCTGGGTTTATAAACGTACGCGGGTATTTATTTACGGAGCAAAGTGTTAAGAAATTGAAAACAGACGGTGTAGCATATATATAATTACATCATATAAGTCGCTGGGTTTAACAGCATGTTTATAAACTTGTTAGAGCTTCGGTTATGAACCCAGATGTCGTGGTATCAAAGCCAAAAACGATGATTATTAACATTACATACAGTGACATCAGAATGAATAGACTTTGCCCTAAGTATAATTTTGACGGATGGAGGTAAAAATCACGTGACACGCATATTGGCACCAGCTTAGTTCAGTGCCGTCCACGATTGTCTCGCTTGATTTTGACTGCGGTAAGCAAATTACAACTGTTATCATTAAGTTCTGCGAGTATTTTTAGTTTTTATTACTGTGACAGCTGTTCCGGCATTCAAGGCCATTTTCAAACCGCTATTAATCCACATTCTGACGACTTATTTATATGCTTTTATTTACTTTCCCCCGTTCTAATTTGGACTGGATTTTAAAAATAATGATTTATTATCGGTAAAACCGATTTCGATGTGTTTTCCCGCATTTAAATGATAATGTTTTCTTATATCTCAAACTAAATATTCTAACAAAATACTCGGTTTTTGTAAACAAGCTGTGCCTTTTTACTTTGTTGCGGTTTTATTTAAATTGGCGGCTCGCCTAGATCGACCCCCGCCCCTCTTATTTCGCTTTATTACCCTTGCGTGTTGGAGCATCTCTATGTATTATTTGCACTGTGATTATGTAATATAACTTCTAACTGTAATATAGAAAATCGGTTTGTGTCTTAATCTTAATAAAAACTCTTAAACGGAGAGCTATGGCGTAATGAAATTCGAACAGCTTTCGCAGTCTGAAATTTTTACGTAAACGAAATTTTTTCAGCTTGCAGCGAGATATGGAATTTTGGAATAAACTGTCCACAAACAAGACAAGACGTATTGTTTGAAAAGACATTTTTTTTTACATCATCATCGGTGCATATATATTTACCACTGGAAGAAGGCCTCCTCTTTTTATACGATGTTTCCTTACGATTAAATTCGACGCAAGACATTACACTAACTTTATGGTAGAAAAAAATATATGTAGTGAAAATAAACAGGAATTATTAATTTTACCTATAAATATATTTAAAAGATTCCGACATTAATTCCACCATTCATATCTATTTATTGAGATTGAATTTCCATTTGTAATTATTTAATTTCCTTTACCCCATATCGTCGCCCCAAAAGTAAAAGGGGATGTCCAAAAATTGACTAATGAGAACAACACATTTTCATTGTTTATGGAGTCAAAATAATTGTGTGGCTTATAAAAGTAATTGTAATATTTAAATCATTGAAAAAGATAATATTGGAAAACCTCAAAAAAATGCATGTTAATCAAATTTAATAACGCCGAAACAGCTGTCACAATAATAAAAAAATAAAAAAATACGTGAAGAACTTAATAATACCATTATTAAATTTCACTTGCATTAAATTAGAAAAAAAAAACAAAACATGTTGTTATGTTTTAAATTTGAAGTAGGATATCGATAAAAATGACGTCAAATAAACATGTCTCATTAGTTAAGTGGTTAGAGCATTGTCCCGGTAAGACACGGGTCCTGGATTCGATTCCTAGATGCGACTGATACATTCTGTTTCATGGATCATTTTAGTTTTTTAGTTGTTGCTTATTTGTTAATATTATCTTCTTTAATGATAAAATATTATTTTTGTAATTTAGTTACTAAATAACATTCATAACTCCAAACCGTCAGTAGCACAAGTGCCCGTTTTGATCTTGGGACAATGATATATTTTCTGCATTACAAATCAATTTTATGTTTGTTCGAAATTATTGACAAAACGAGTTAAAAATGTTATGAATTAAAAATTTATCAAAACTTAATTAATAAAATAAGTCGTGACAATTGTGTTTACTTTCCAATTAATATCCCTTTGGTTTCAATTAAAAAATATATAAGAGCATTTGTCATATCTTCAAATCAAAGAAAGCAAGAAAGGTAAAATGGCGGTCGCCTCAATGCGATCGGGAAAGAATAAAAGAAGATAAGCAAATAAAATAGTTAGTGAAAAGGCAGAGATAGAAAAGGAGACCTCTCTCAGCGTTATTTCCCCGGGGCAATCCATTGATGTTGCATTCAACTTCATTACTGCTGCGTTCCCGGTCCTTTCTTTTCTTCTGATGCACTCTTCATTATTAAGGTATGTAGCAAGCATTGAAATAGTTTTATTTGTGATGGGAAAAATCGGTAAGAAAATCAAATCCATTTATATTTTTAATCAATATTGGAGATCTAACTTAAATACCGGTATTAAAAAATAAATAAATTTAAAGTTCGTTCTCACGGTAAAATAATTGTTAAACCCCGCTAATCTATGGCTCGTTGGGTGTGACGTCGAATTTTCTGTTAGATAGATTCTCACTATACTCGATTTTTTATAAAAAAATTCGAGACGATTTAATTAAAAAAAAATTACTGCTGTTAAATTGAAGGACACATTGTAAAATGTCAGCATCCCGTTACTATTGTTTTCCGAATTGTACCACAATGTAAAAATCCAACTTAGCCCCGTTTTACAGCGAATATATCATACTTACAGTAAATAATTATACATTGAAAAACAATTCTAGACCAATTAAGTTTAAAATCTCAAAACTAAAAAAATACACATTCAAAATTGACAAAATATCCATACAAATCCAAAACCAGAATATGCGCGGTCGAGACCCGTGACGTCAGATGTCGAAAATACAATGGTGTCAACAGAACAAGGCGTTTTGATGAGATGGTTTTTTATTCACTTTTAAATAACGATATATAAATTCTGCGTAATAATAAAATATATGTATTTAGAATCGGCGCTTGCTGATCTATATGAATATATATTTTTTTAAACCATAATATATGTTTTACCTTGAGTTTCTTATGGGCAATTATTAATTTTTTTAATATATAAAAAATAAATTTAAATAGTAGCTTTTGTTTAAAGTAGTTGTTTGTGAAATAAGCATTTGTTGAAAAACGATTAAAAACCGACATATGGAAACGCCACTGTCGCATGTCGTCATTATATACTGTTAACAGCGCCACCGTGGGGCAATGTGTAGAAATTGCGAACTATTGCGACGTTATCTAATACTAGTATGGAGCTCTGAACACTTGAAATCGAGTCCGTTTTCACAATGCAACAAAAAATAATTAATTTAATAAATAAATTGCTGATATTTAAGTAAAAAAACGAATATTCAAAAAATATATTTTCCGTGATTTCTCATTGAATAATATATCAAATCGACAATTTACGTTTAGACGTCCTTTTTGCTATTAAACAGATATTTTAAAACTTCATAACTCATGATGGAAGTGACATCGCTAGCTAAAAATAGATTTGTTTTAGATATTCCAGATAGAACAAACGGTGTAAAATTCAGATTGCCAGAGGTAATATCGGAAAACATATTTTCGGCATGGCAGGAATATTGTAAAAAATGGTGTGTAATTATGTTGTTTTCATAGATAACAAAATTGAATTTAAAAGCTTTTTCACGAATTACTACGCGGCATTCTTTGTTATTTCGACTGCGAACGGACAAACACTTATTCATACATCTCCATGGAAATTGAATGGAATCTATTATTCCCATGAAAAGGTTAAACGTCAATAATGGAGTCAAGTTGCACTCTATTTGTGCAACCGCTTTAGATTATTGACTCAAATAGAATGCAGAAAAGTGATGAAATAATATCTACCAAGATGGCGGATTTAATAATTTATTGAATTTTTAAATGAAAATGCTTCTTGCATCATTAATGACAATATTTTAAAGAAACGAGAAAACGGTTATAAGACGAGAGATGTAAAAATGACATTTTTTATTTTATTTTATTTTTTATTTATTTACATGTAAAATATTTAATGGTATAGATATATCTTAATAGTTAATTACAAAAAAAGTACAAATTTATTTAACAAAATGCCAAAGTGCTAAACTCAATAGAGAAAGATTAATCATATTTGAGTTGGGGAGCACCGCCATCTAGCGACAGTAGTGAATAAATAAAAGTACATCAAGAATGTAATATAGATAATGTTTGTGTTGTTGTACACGATAGTGACTACAAAATAGAAGACTAAAAGTATATATTTCAAGATCACGCGTGAACCACTGAATTGAAAATAAATCGAAAAAGAATATACGGTTTACTTGATAATCTTTATATTGATTTACTTGGAACCTGAAAACGTCGGATTATTTTTGTTTTGTTGGTGAATTTTTTTTTTTATCTTACAGTGTGTTGAATTTTTTGACATGAAGCAATCTGCGTTCCCTTTTATGGCCATTGAGGCTTGTCAAAACCATAGACAAAGAAATATTTAGAACGTCTCGTGAAAAATACGAAAATTCGTATTATTTACCCGAAAATGGCGAAATTCGCATAAAATTTCGCGTTATCGTTATCGTAAACGCGAAATTTTCAGGTCTCTATTCGTAAGTCACATATTTCTGTATGAGATAGATTTATAATAGTTGTATCAAACACAAGAGGTCAATTACTTACTTACTTAATTAATTACGTAATAGATTTATTTTAGTAATTTTCGAAGGCAATATATAAATCGAAATGCAAAAAATTCGTTCGGTAATCCGGACTATCATAGTTTCCCTGGTTCCGGGCATGGCACATTTAAGAAGCAACATTTTTCCTAGTGACTGGAATCATAGATTCTCTCTAGTTGTTTCATCATTCGAAGTGACAGGTGGCAGGCGCCTATAGAAACGATATCCCAAAGTAAACGTTTTCACACAAGGGGAAAGAGGTCAACCATGTACTGGCGTCGAATGAAACACATTTGTGTGAATAAGGCTTCATTTTCTATGGCAAATAGAAATTAAATTCATAATAAATAAATAAATACTATCATCAATCTGTAATTTGTCCCTCTTACAATTTCTCGAACGTTATCAGCAAAGAAGGGTGAATGCAGGAAACTCCATTAACGGAGGACTGAACGCGGTTGGCGCAAACAAAAAGTTGTCCAAAGAAGCGAAGCTAGCAGTCCACAATGGAGTGCTGATACCAACCCTGATGTATGGCAGCGAGGCATAGAACTGGCAGAGGAAGAATGAAAGTAGACTGAATGCTGTATAAATGATATCTCTGAGACGAATGTGTGGTAAAACCATGTATGATCGTGTGAAAAATGTTGAGATTCGTAAAGAATGCAAGGCTGATGTAAACGTAGTGAGCAAGATTAAGAAAGGGACGCTTAGATGGTTTGGGCATGTAGAGCGAATGAACGAAGAGGAGAGTGTAAGGAGAATATGTGACGCGAATGTGAATGGAAGAAGAAGCCGGGACGCCCGAGGACGACATGGCACGATCAAGTGAATCAAATACTCGAGTCGGGCCATGTCAGAAGTCGGAATAAGAGAAGAGAATGTATGAGGCGTTGTATGAAAGTGAATGAAGCAAGAAGTGTATGCCAGGATCGAGTTGTTTGGCGGTCCGTCCTCTCTGCCTACCCCTACGGGGAAACGGCGTGATGGTTAGTTAGTTATCAGCTTTGTGATTGCTAATCACAATAATTCTAGAATCAACTTCCACGTACCTAGTAACTTAATTTATTACCAATAAGTTTATTCAATTTTTACTACAGATTACACTCTTTACTTTTATTTTTATTCATATTTTACATACTCAAGTTCACTAACTATTTTACTTTAATAAATGACTATCAGGAATAAATGAATACATATGATTGATGAAAGCATCGCTTTCAAAACATGTATATATCAATGTATATTTATAAAGTTGTGAATACTAAGCATGTGTTTAAAATTAATTTATTCATTCAATTTTGAATTATTAATTATTTTTTTTGAGATTTAAAAACCTCATTTTAATATTAATTAATCATTGTAGAAAATAATATTAACATAACCTAAATGAAACATGAAAACGGAAAAAATGACAGAAAAAAAACGATATCGATGCAGATGACATAAATTGAACTGGTCTAATTAGCTAAGTTGGTTAAGCGGTTGCCCCGGATAGGCAGAGGTCCTGGGTTCGAGTCCCAGATGCGACTGAAATCTTTTTTTTATTTTCTGGCGTTTTTTTTCCGTTTTCATGTTTCATTTAGGTTATGTTAATATTATTTTCTACAATGATTAATTTATTAATAATGACGCCACAAAGTGAATTACCAATCGTTTGTAAAAATTATAGCAGATATTTTTATTTATTATTTATTTTTTGAATTTGTTTTCTTGAAATACGAAACGTTAACATATCCATTTTCAAGATCGTTTAACAAATACCACCCCTGATGATTGTTTCGGTATTTGATACCAAATTTGAAATACATTTTATAACGATTACCTATCTAACTTCACACTTCAATCAAATTAACTGTTATGTAATATATCTATTTTTTTTTTGTTCTATTATAGTATGTTTTTTTTTCTCGGATATATTATGTAACAGGAACAAAGCTTGTCAATTTTGTTAAAACGGGAAAACAAAAACGGGAACCCAATTGGACTGTCAAAGTGATCTTACTGTAAAACATTTTTCAGAGTCAAATAAAAATAAAAATAATTAAACAAATTCAATTTATTTTAATAACTTATTGAAGCGTATAAGCCTCATCGTAATATTTAATCATTGAATACGATAATTTAACCAATCCTAAATGAAACACGAAACCAAAAAAACCACACAAAATAAAAAGGTATCAGTTCACAAATAACCCTGAGACCATTTTTATTTTCTATTGTTTTTTCGGTTTCGTGTTTCATTTAGGATTGGTTAATTTTATCTTCTTAATGATTAAATTAAACTAATTATATAATAGTATCACAAGGAGCGATACTTTAAAAATCATTGTTTTGAAAAAGAAGTAATAAAAAATTGTAATTTATTATTGATGAGTGACGTAATTTATTATAGGTGAAAACAGGTTAACTATGTAATAATGTTGTTTTTAATTTAATCTTAATTATTTCTGTTAAAGTTTCCTGTTTACGTCATCCCAGTTAATTAAATCACAGTGAAAGGAAAGTGTTCTGGTTTTCAGATTTTTATGGACATTGGATAAATTGACATGTTTTGTGTCACCAATGTATGTGCAATGTGTATGTGTAATAGTTGTTGGCAGTTATTTTAAAACACGTAACAATCAGGAAAATGATGCTAAATAATTACGGTAATTAAAAATTTGCGCATAAACTTGATAAAAAATAATAATGATTTAAAGCAAAAATTTTTAGAAAAAAAATATTCCTATTAAATTAGAATATTTTAAAGAGAGATCGCACCACCTTTGGATAATTGTTTGAATAAAGTGTTTTCACTGTTTTTAATTAAAGAAAAAAATTAAGGAAAAATTACGATAATAATGTGACGTCACACAGGTCAATGAGATATTTTCACAAATTACGGATACCGTTAAAAATGTGTGAAAGATATATTTCTGATCCAGATAATCGCACAAAAAATTGTAATCTTAATATTTCCATTCAGAATAATTATTGATTTTAACCGTATATTCCGAAACGTTTCGAACTGGCTACAACGTAATTATGATAACGCTACTGGCTGGTAAGACGGCTGTCACTGACATTGGTCGGCGTGACGTCAACAACGCCATATTTACGAACGAAAACGAACATGTCGTTTGAGCGGCATATTTTAAATCATTATAGAAAATTTATTCGTCAAATAAAATAAAACAGTTTATTGTTGGGTAGACACGACTTTAGAACGCGTTTGTATGTGAACTAATTTTAATATTTTTTTTCTTTTGCATCCAAAACTTTTATAGTTAATTTACAAAATAAATACAATATAAATAAGATAAAAATATTAATAAAAAAAAAAGGTAAGATTTTTTTTAACATTAACTCCACATAGGAGGCGTGAGGAAAATAATTTCCATAAGGGCCTAGTCATCTTTGAAGATGCTGGCGTGGATGGTCTCATTGATGAGAGGAAGGAGTGAACATAGGTCTTAAATAGACCCATATTGTAGGAGGTAGAAAACACATAGGCCGGTAAATCGTTCCACAGCCGGGTTGTTGAATTCGAGAATAAGTCGTAGAAACGACCCGTTCTATGTGCAAAATGTCAACCGTCTACAAATGTGTTGGGAAATAAGTTTTTCCGACTTACTTAACGCATATTAAAAATTATAAAAAAAACTAATAATGACAGTACTAAATGAGTGGATAACAGTTTTAGAAAAGACAGTTGTCAGTTATTGCAGTTGAAGTGTCATCTCTTTGAGAGTTTCACATAGGGACCGCTACCCCACTCCAGTCTCTTACAAGTCGTCCGTCCAATTTCCGCCACTTCGCCCTTTGGGGAAGGGCCGGCAAGAGGGAAAGAGGGAAAGTTCGCTCGTAAACAGAACGGCACTGGGTTTGCGGGGAAATTCCCCGACGTGGAAATTATAATTTACCGTCTGAAACGTGAAACGTGAGACGTGAGGCTATGGACGTGCGCCGCGGGGCTTCAATCAATATTATGTGTGGTTCCTGCGCCAACCACCTTCATTGGTCTAGAATTCTTTCTGACAAAAACATGTGTTATTTTAGGAAATCTTATACTTGAAATACGTCACACTTTATCTTATATACGTCGGAGATTGTTACGGAGGTTACTTGTTGCGGGAAGGTACCGATTTGTATTATCAAATTAAAAGGAAATATTAAGAGGTACTTTTACTATTTAAATAACAAGGATAGGGATGATATTATAAACAAATTGGTGGTTTATAAACTAATTTGTTTCGATCGGAACTTTTTATCATACAGGAATTTTACTACCAGAGTTAAGGTGTTTGAATTTAACAACCACATTTTGGAAACAAATAATTCATTTAACAAATAAAGCTCTATAAAATTAACATGAAAATAAATTTGAAATTTTAGAAATTAGAAAAAGCTTTATTAATCAATTAAAGATTATTAACAAACAAATTTAAATTAGATAATGATGAGTATTAATGTAAAATTACATAAAATAAACAAAATTATTGTATTTGTATTAGACAAACGAAATTTACACAAAATCAAGTTTGGGCATGTAAAGCAAATGAACGAAGAAAGGAGTGTAAGGAGAATATATGACGCGAATGTGAATGGAAGAAGAAGCCGGGGACGTCCGAGGAAGACATGGAACGATCGAGTGAATCAATTACGTCAGAAGTCGGAATAACCGAAGAGAATGTATGAGACGTTGTATGAAAGTGAATGAAGCAAGTTGTATGCCAAGATCAAGTTGTTTGGAGGTCCGTCCTCTCTGCCTACCCCTGCAGAGAAACGACGTGATGGTTAGTTAATTAGTTAGTTACCAAGGAACAACAAAGGCATTAAAATAAAAAAATTATTGTAATAAATATAGATATTAATGTACAATACTTTTTTTTATTTTGATGCCTTGGTTATTCCTCTATTTTGTTTAAATTTATTTTTTCAGTTACAAATATAACTTAAATTAAATATTAAAAAAAAAGTATAATATTCAATTATTTCGAAACATGTAAATATATATTAACCACCTAATTGACAGCCCAGCCATCGTCGCCACTATTAAATTCCATGTACCGACGAGGAACAAAAAACAAAATGTAACATTTTTCTGCAACACGTACATAACCAACTACCGGTCTCATTCATTAACCAATAGAATGCATGATCTGGGCAACAGGTTTGAGGTATTGTTGATATATTTGCTGACTCAGTTTATAAAATAAAGCGTCATCTATATCAGCACTTTGATGAATCCTACAATTAATTATTTTAGCGTTGATAATGTAGTGTTGATAATTTGTGTTAAAATATTGTTTTAGTTTACTATTTAATGTTACTGGTAAACTTTTAAAAAATATTGTTTAACATTACTTTGTCGTTTAAAAACACTATGTACGTTAATTTTCCATAGCTCATTATATTCTGTTCTGAAATTCCATGTAAAAACCCAGATGGGCGTAAAATCAATTATATAAGTAAATAAGAATGAAAATATTGTATATATTATGATACCAGTGGTTGAGAATAGATGTTTTATTAGAAAAAAAAATAAGGAACGGGGGGGGAGTAAGAGGAAGATAGGATCGGGACAGGAGATGCTCTCGATACATATTATACTCGTGCATGAATTTATGATCGTACGTATTACTTCGGTTCGATATTTTGAAAGGGTATTGTGAAGAATGTCGATATTGTGAAATTGTGCGTTATAAAAAAATCGGTATGTCCGGTTGGTCTTGATGGTATATGAATGTTTATAAAGGTAATGAGCTCTGGCGTGTCCAGGCTATTATTCATAATTTTAAATAACAAGATTTGATCAAATATTAAGCGTCGCGTTTGAAGCGTGATGAAGTTATGGAATTTTAAGGATTCGGTATTATTTGCAAAGTGTAAATTAAATTTATATGCTAGATGACTAGGAAGACAACGGGGTGGAAGCACCGCTTGAGGGATCTTAGCCTGCCGTAGGAGTGGCAGCTTGCTGCACCAAACCATATATTGAAAGGTGGGATAAATCCCAGCACTCGAAAGATTAAAAAAAAATCATATCTTAGCTGTTTTTCCAACTGCCTACTTTGATTAGAAACTCTGTGCACGCCATTGCTAAGTGCTCACGGGATTTATGCGCAAACCGTCTTTGAATCAATGAATAAATAAATGCGTCCGTTAAACTTACAGCCCCAAAAATAAAATATGTGATATAAATGGCGGAAAAGTACATTCCAGGTTATTAATTTAAAACAATAGATATGATTTTTTACATAAATACCGTTTGAACTAAATTTTATTACAAGACCATGTGTAACAATAACTAAATCATTGGATTAAAAATAACCATTGACATTTGCTTAACAAAAATACCCTCAACTTGGAATAGAACCGTATTCATCAATAAATAAAAATCAATGATTTAACTGTACCTCTATCAGATTATAGAGGGAATTTATATTTTCTTTTTTCCCAGTCCTAACGAGGTAAAAATTTATTCTTGAATAACTTTCAAAGCGACTGTAACAGAGCGTATGGAATATATTGTACGTGAAATAGTGGCCTGCTTTTACTGCGAGGAAATGGGCTGATTTTGTTGGAAGAATTATTTTTAATGATGTGTGTGTGTGTGTGTGTGTAATGTGCCACAGGCGAAAAAAGGAAAATGTCCCTTAATATATATATGTATATATACATATTTATTTTTTTATTAATTTCAATATAATTTTGACATTTTAGGGTAAGGTATAAATATTTAAAAATTCTGGAGATTCTGTGCTGAGGCGAACTAGATTTGGACTAAGAGGGTGTCAGCGATTTCTATTTTTCAACTTCAAGGTTTGGATAGGGTATTTCCGGTAATTTCTATGACTTTGTTTCAAGAATACTAGTCAGTCAGTTGTTAATTCCTTAAGCCAAGTTTTGCTGAATTTAATGCAATTATTGGTTGAATTACTTTGACATTAAGTGGGAGTTTGTTATATAATTTTACAGCTAAAAAATCAGAACTTAGTCCAAAAATATTATTACACTTAGATACATTTAGCTTGTCTAGTTGCTTTACTCTGGTATTATGATTACGAGGAGCCATTTTCTTTATGAGATGATGAACATGAAAATTTTTGGCAAAGATGTTTTGCATTTTTTGGAATGTCGAAATGATTAAAAATTTCCGTCGTTGACGTTGACTTTGAAAAATTTTAATTGTGTTTGATTTTTAATGTGAATACCGCACAAGAGTCCCAACTGCACGGAGTATCTCCATCATTGGGCCACCTTGTGAAGCTGAAGGAGGTGGAGAGGGGAAGGAGATTGGAAAAGGAAAGGTAGGAAAATATTTGTATATTCAGATCTGGTTACCAAACATGGGGCATGGGGGATGGGCTTAACCCCATTTTTAAGTAATATGACAACTTATTTTAAATTGATTAGTTTTTTTTAAATTTATACACATTCTTTATTTATTTCACGAATAATATTTTTTAATGGATCGGTAATTCAATTTTTATTTTATTTTTTAGGCATTAGTTTTCTAGACCGATGATAATTTAGGTAAACCCATGGAGTCATTCTCATTCGAAGTAATGTGTTGATGTATATGTATTGTTCGGTAATTGTGTTGTGCAGTATGATGATTTTATTTATCTTTTTGATGGTGTATAGAGATAATTTTGATATATAGTTGCTGTATATTCAATACAGCGAAATCCTTAAGTAATTGTATTGTCGAGAATCTAAAAGTTTTGTTTGTAATAACTTTAATTAAAGATTTTTGCGCTTTGTCAAGAGGGTCCATATTAATTTTAGCAGCACCACCCCAACCAATCATACCATGAGTGACAATTGATTGGGCCAATGCTTAGTATCGTTTTTAGAGTCTTAGCATTATATTACGCACGTTCTTAAAGCAATATATGAGTTTTCTGACTTTACTCGCCGTTTTATTTATTTGTTCTGTCCATCTGAAATAGTTGTCAATGTAAAAATACCTACATATTTAATTACCGGAGTCCTTGTCAGTGGGTTACATAGGCAGTTATTTCCAAATGTGCCGTAGTGTATAGTTAAGTTTTCATCAAGCTTTGGTTGTCGTCTGGAATCTATGATAAATGTCTTTGTTATTTGACAAAATTTTGTGTCAGTTAGTCTAACCAAGTTTTAATCCTGATGATACTTAATTAACTTTTGTACAAGAATCAGAAGTGAAGACGATAACAGTGCCATCCGCAAAGCAAATAATATCTCTGTTAACATACTGACGTAAGTAAGTCACGTACAGGAAAAAAAACTTACGTAATTTCCTTTTCCCAATAAACAAAATGAAATTTCCTTTTCACAGTGAATATGAAATTTACTTCTATATAAAATTTGGTTACCTTAAGATACATATATAAAACAATGTAAATGTAGGCAAGCTTCTTTCGAGTTTATTGATTCCATAGTTCAACGTACGTTCTCTATGTATATACAAAATACAGCCTGAATCTATTTAGACTGCTAAAGCCTCCAAATGATGAAAAAGTTCCTCGCTAGACTGGATACCTCGCCCCGCGGGCAAATCAACCAGCTTTTCCTCCTTCCATTGATTTATATGGAAAACACATGGAAATACATGGCTTTCCTTTTAACCCTGTGGATGTCGGTGAACGATTAATCGTTGTCTTTGGGATTGGTGAACACCAAAAAGAACGATCGTTGTTTAATTTATACAACAATTTTTAACTTAGTTTCACTGTTTATTTGTCGACATTGAGATATTGGTATACGATCATCTTCACACTGGTAAAGTGGTGAATACACAACTTAAACTAGGGCATTTATACATTTTTGGGTGTCCGGGAGGGGATAAGAATGAGTTTATAGTAAATTTTATCGATAAGTTGTGCTATATCATGATTTTATATACCGTAGAGTTAAACATCGTTGTTTGAGCAAATCCTGAAACGCCTTTCATATAACTTTTTATACGATTTAAAAAATAAATTATTCCGTATTTAAAAGCCAGTTTTTTTTACTGGCAATAGCAGGCCTTGCTTTGAAGTTAACTGGTGCATACTGTTTTACATCAGATGACGTCACCAAACTTACCACTCTCCGCATTATTCAGTAATGGCGTCCTGATCGGGATATAATGACGATAGAGGCGTTAAAATTTTAACATCGATTATCCCGCTAGACCTAATTTCGTTTTGGGTTTCGTTTTTTGTTTGGTTTTTTCCTCTTTTTCTAATAAATTATCATTAATACACTGCTTTTGTAAATGTGTATTTAATTACGTAGGTCTGTACACAAACTTGGTGTTTAATTCTTTCGGATAAAATATGATACGTTAACCATAACATTTTCTTCTACCACTTTTGCTGCTTCATTGTTTACATCTACGTAGACTTTTTCATAAAACTCTGGTTTGTTGTTTGAAAAAATAGCTACTCGGGTTATGTTGTGCTTGTATATTTATCTACAAAATTTTGTATATATCGTCGCAGGAAAGCAATATTACGGTAACATTCGAGTAATAACAAATAACAAAACGTAATATTAACAAAACTAAGATTTATTCCAACGACGAACAGGTCTAATTTTTCATTGTAGAGTCACGTGACCCAGATAAATCGACGCAGAAAAAAAACCCTGCAGATTGGGTATACAGAGCATTTTAGGTAGTGGTGGTTACTGCGGTATTCCTTTCCTGCGACGATATATGCATACTATTACCTTATATCTTGTCCATTATTTTCTGTTTTTGTTTTATTTCTACTTCAATTTTGTCTTTTTGTAATGTAAAATTCAATGCTGTCCCAAAACGAGCTTCATAACTCATGGGATTACTATGTAGCAAGAGAGAAAACAATAAATAAAATAAAATGGTTTTTACAAACTTTTTTTCCAAAATCGATTCATTAATTGCACGAATTACTTTGTATAAATAAATTGATATATTCATAATCGACCTTTTTGTTAAGCACGAATACATACTCGTATTTTTAAAAGTTGTAATGTTTACAAAAGTATTACTTATTAAAGTTTAACACACTTTTATATTAGACAGAAAATCAGACATACCGTGACATTTCATTCATTTGATTTTTTTGGGAACCCCAAAATATCTGAAAAAAACCTATGACTGTGCAAAAACGGGCGGCCCGTTTGATAGATTCGCCTATCTTAACAAACGGACTGCAATCTTTGGAGCACAGAGGACAGGTGCGAATGCTGTCTTTGTTCTACCGGCATTTTAATGAAAGATACTTTGAGGAACTAGCGTCATTGATCCCTTCGACACCGGTGCATAGTCGGCAAATAACACGCCAAACGCGCGCCCAACATTTGCACACGGTTGACATTTGTCACATGGGAACGGGTCGCTTCTACGACTCGTTCTCGTGATCAACAGCTCGGCTGTGAATGATCTGCGGGGCTCTTTGTTTCCTCAATCCTACAACGTGGATCTCTTCAAGACCCATGTTCACTCCTTCCTATCCACTAAAATACCCTCCACACAGCATCCTCAAAGATGATATAGGACTTGAGGGAAATTATTTCCCTCAGAGTCTCCTGTGTGGAGACTGTCTTACTGTAAAAAATAATAATAAAAAATACGCGAAACTAAAAAGGTTGGCATCGAGAGGGTTAAATTCCTCCGTCTCTCCTAGGAGACTTATGGCTTCTGCGGTTTGAATCCCCCACTCGATTAATGTGCGATAAATAAATTGGAATATTTTTTTGGAGTCTGAATATAAATATGGTGGAGAAGTGGCTCGTGATAAATTTGGCTTGCAAATGGCAATGAAGCGGAATTCGCCGAGGAAACAGATGAAGTTACGTGGCAAGTCGATGTGCGTTAACTAGAAATAGTGATGCCATGATTCTTACTTTTACGATTACGATTACGATTAGGGACATACTTATATAACACATAAAAATAGGGACAAAAATCCAACATAATATTTTGAACAAAAATTGTTCAATGTCATAGAAAGAACATTTAAATTTGATGGTCAGCACTTTTTATTTTAAGGTTAAACGAAACGTGATACGCGCTCACAGATGGCGACAATTCAAATATTTTAAAAGAAAAAAAAACGCTTTTAGCACTTAATTCTTTTCAATATTGAGATGATTGGTTTGTTGACGGGCGTACATACGGAATATGAAATGGAATATATTGCAAGTTTGGAGCCCAAGTCCATCAAGAATCTTATATGGTTAGTTTTACAATAATATATTTATAAGTTTTTTGAAGGACTTTATTCATTATCATTAAATCTACAGTAACAATTTATTCCAACAATTTTCTCGCGAAATTCTCAGTAAACAACAGCCTTCGCTAACTTACTGTAAAGGGATTTAAGCCACCTTAGAACATGAATGCATTAATCATCAAAATATATGTAAAAGTGTTAACAAAGATAGTGTTTTCGTGCGAAGAGTTAACAGCAACTCATTTACGTCAACTTTTTCGATTTCATTCAATCCATCCATAATATCCAAGAATTACAACCATGGGCCAAATCGAGGACTCCTGGAGTGGATACAAATATTTATCATAGTTTCTTAAATGCGTTAGGGTAGATACCTAATGGTTTAATGAGTTACATGACACAATTACGCAGGCGTGAATATCACGAACCAATATTACACTGCCAGAATTACACCTACTGGAATTACACATGCAATTTTTTTCCTTCTTTTTTTTTTTTAATAAGATTACTTTATAAATGATGGCCTAGAATTTTTTTGAATGGTGAAAGCCAAAAAAATTGGAATTTCAAAAAAAAAAACTTTTATCTTTCCTCTCCCCAACTATACATACACGCATACATAAAAAAAATTAAGAGGTATTCTTACATTACCTATATTATTTATTCACACATACTAGATAGGTAAAACGATTCTAAAAATATATTCTTTTCTTTCAAGCCCCATCAGTAAATTATGCCATAGTTCTATTTGCTCCAGCCACTTGGGACTCTTGTGCGATATCACATACATAGACCGGTCAGTGGCTGATTAAGCATCGTGTGTGGGTCTCACCCTGGCGTCATGAGTTCAATTCCTTGGTTGCATGAGTCCTCCACCACGACACAAGCAACATCTTCCGCTTAGTGTGATGGTAGTAGGAGATTATCAAATATTGTGAGGTTATTCGTAACATAGGAATGTTTGCCTTTCTTCAAAAAGAAAAAAAACACATTAAAACAACCGGAAAATCGAGTACCTGTTCCTGGAAGTACTTTCACTACCGAATTCAAGAACAAAAGCAGAAAAATCATGGATTGGCATTAACCGCTATTGAAAAAAACTAATATTTTTATGTAGTTGTAGGTCAACTAATAACATGCCTTTAATTTCGTTTTGGCAACATAAAAATACAAGCATTTTGTAAGAATTTCCTCACGAAAGAATGGAATTCTATTACAGCAAAGAAACAGTCAACTCATTCCGAAGAGTATGTCAACATGTCAACCGATTTGGCTTTCTTAGACAAACGGAAATAAAGGTGGTCTACCTTGAAAGGAAAAAGATGCTCTACTTTAGTTAGTGCCTGGTACATGAAAATCCACGATTACCCTACAGCAAAATTAGCGAAATTCGGTCACCCTCGTAAATAAAGATCAATAATTGAGATTATTTATAGATCACAACTTGACTTGTATCGAACGCAGTACTCACAGATGCATTGATTGCGTATAGCATGTGTCTGTATGAAATCAATGTAATTAAACTTGTAAAACTTTCGAATAACTGTAAAAAAAAAAAAACTTTTCATATTCGATCAAAGTGTAGATATATTTGTCTCCCTTTCTCTTAAATCTTAAGTATGCATAAGCAAGACAAAATTATGGTCGTCGGTGACGTTACGCAAAGACATAAATTCCCTCAGGGTCTATGTCATCTTTGAGGATGCTGTATGCAGGGTCTTTTTAAAAAAAGAATGGAGAAATACATACAATTTATAGTCTTGACATTTAAAATTGAGGGCGCTGCAATCGTTTAAAAGGTTTTGAATGGCAAGACAAACATGGCTCAGGGGTAAATCGAAGTAAGTTTAAAAAACACAATGGTTTAAGTGAATATATTTCACTTTGACCACACGGCGTTCAGAAATTAGTGGTACTTTCCGAAAGGAGATGATTCTACATCATATTTTAAGATATTTTATGTTAAATTTTCAATTATTATTGAACGGTTTGCAAGGAAGATAATTACATGAAAACTCCATTTTTTATATTTCTGAAATTATATCAATGGCGTGCAGCCCATAAAGGCTCAAAAGCTGTGCCTACCTTTTTTTCACATTTTTGAAAAAAATTCAAGAAATTTCAGAAAATTCTTAATTCATGGTCGTTCCACCTAATTGAATTTGCCGAACACTTAATTAATACTAACCATACTTTTGATAGAAATACACCAGTGCAAGTAACACATAAAAATGGAATAGGTTTGCGACTTAGTAACTTAAAGCATATCAAAATCAAATAAAAATAATTATTGTCAAATTTTAAATAAACAATTAGGTTAAAACCCAAAATTCGACATTAAGGAAGTTCCCTTTCTTACCCTCCGCGTCCCCTACCCCTCTACCGCCACCACACTGATGATCTGTCCTGTTCTACTCTGATATTCTGTCTTTTTCCCCCACTTTCACTACCTCCATCACGATTCATGATATATCTCCGTATGCTAATTTCGTTTATGTGTACGTTCCTGAAGAAGGTTGAGTTCAACTGAAACCGGTCGACAATGCATAAATATAAATAAAATAAAGTGACCAAAAACATTTTTTTTCTTCATTTAAATTATAATGTCGAACCATAAAGGGATTACTTTCTTCGATAAATGAAACTGATGGCGAACCGAACCCAACCCCACAGTTTCCTTATTCGTTTTGCCTCATAAGATGCGTTTTTACATCAATAATATAATATTGCTGTAAAAAATAATGATGGAGCTAAAATTATTAAAACTCTCAGATAGAAGAGTTGTTTCTGATCTAACTTCTATTTTCAAAATTGTTAAAGGTTTTATAGACAACTCTTATATAATCAGCTTAATGAAATTTAATATTCCAACTAGAACTACTAGATCTAAAATTTTATTCAATTGTAATAATAATTTCAGGACTAGGTCATTCAAAAATTCTCTTTTACCTAGACTTCACGCAGAAGGTAATACATTTTCAGGCATAGTTAATATGTTCAACTGCTCGGAATATAAATACAAACAGACGATTATTGCATACATCATAGACAATTATTAATATACTCATATGTGTCTAGCGTATACGTATCTGTGAATGTGAGTTATGTTTTGAATATTCGCCTCTGTAGCTAATTATTCGGAATGGTAGTTACACTATGTTATTCCTGAATTTGATCGTGAGACAAATGAAATATTTAGTTGTTGTATTTCATGAAGGCTGTCTACTTTTTCTATGTACCTACTGTGATGTGTTTATATAATAAATAAATAATAATAAATAAAAACAACTTTCTGTAGATTATTTACACTTACAAAATGGAACACAAAAATAATTACGGAAAAGTACCTACCACAATTACCGTATTTTACTGTTACGTTTCTAGATAAAGAAACAAGCAAATACTTATTTTAAAAATATGGCAACTTTCATTCAAGTCCTCATTAAAATTGTATTGAAAGCGTTGGTGTTCATTATTATTTTAATTTTTAAAGGAAGTTAATTTCCATGCCAACGGATGAAAACACAGAAAATACGATTGCGCATAATTTCACGCTGTTTGTATTTTTAATTAAAATTTAAATGGACCCGTATACAAAACATTTTTTTTAAATCATCACCATTACGGCGCTACATCACCAGGTGGGGTTTGGCTTTCTCGACATTTTTTATCACTCTTCATAGTACAGTCCCCAAGTCTTCCCATCCTGCATCAACCTTCTTCCAATCAGTCCATCTACCCCTTACTAGGTTTCGCTCTATGTCACTTCCACTGGGGCTCCCACTTATGCTCTACACTCTACACGATGGGCTCCAATGAAAATTGTAGTTTCTAAGTGTCCATAGTTTCACATGTCCGTCAGACGGTTCAAGTATGAGACATTAGGGAGCTCTCAAGGTCTGCGGGCCAGACAGAATATTACATTTGAATACAAGGGAGTTTAGCTTCTTGGCTATCCAATTGAATTATACAGTAATTTCGTACAACATGTTCTTTAATAAATAACCGTTAGTGTTGTTGCAATGGTACTTTTATTTGTGAAAAAGATAATTATACAACAACATTTAATCTATGAAATAAGCTCTAGGAATCACTGGTTAAATTCTGTGTGGTATTTTGTTTCCTTTACGGCCGTTCTTCCCAACTATTCGAATGATCAATCTGAGTCACCGATCAGCCAAGTGTTTTGTTAAGAATTCGCTCTGTTTGTCTGTTTCCAAGCATTTTTATTCTAAATTGTCTATGAAGGTGTCCACCCACATTCATACACGATAAAATAGTAGCCGCTCACTTTTAAGACAATAAACTGACACCAAATTAAAAACTTTCAATGTAAAATTAACACAGATGAGTTAATATTGTATTTATTATGAATGCATATCAATTGTTAAAACCAAAATTTTATACTTCACAAACGTGTGTGTTAAAAATGTATTAAAAATAAAGTATTAGCTTTTGATAATGTCGCAAAGCACATTGTTCGTTTCAATCGTTTCGTACATTTGACATTTGACGTTTCTCGATAAGTGAAAAAATAAGAAAAAAACGTAGCTTATAATTAGAAAAATAAGTTACGTTCTCTTCAGTTTTTATTTGAAAAATACAAAAAAATGAGTTTGACATTCGAAAACGGAAATAAAGATTTGTTATTCAATATTTGAAACACGAAAAATAGATCGTAAACTAATAATAACATTTGACATTTCGGTGACGTTTGTTCACCCTGTTGACACTTTTTATAACTAGTCTTCTGCTGATGGGAACTTAATCCACAAACATCGATATCCTAAATTGATCGTAAATTTGATCGAGAATTTCATTGAGAAGAGCGAATTTGTGCATTTGTGTGCATTGATGTAAAATTTCGGCTCTACAGTTGCTCAGTAGGGTTGGGAAGAACGGCCGATACTGAATATTTTCAAACTCAGTAGTTAAATACTGTAAGAAATTGCTTGTGTTTTTTATTATTGTAAATATGTACTACTTTCTATAATTTTATTAAACAATAAGATTAGTTTAAATAACTGGTCCTGATCACAGTTCGTACGCAAATCACGTAGCTACCATAACTTGGAAATAATAATATCCTCCGAGGTGCATCTCCAATGTAGCATTGCCGGAAATAGATGGGTTTCCTCTCGTATCATTCAAAATTTCGCCTGCATACAAGACGTCCATAATACAATATTGAACGGACGATTTTGATACGATGAAGTCGGCAAGAGATCGTCAACTAGTTGTTTTTGAGCTCGTTACTTTCCTAGAGGCAGTTGAACAAATGCATTGCCACGTGACACTAACATAAAAAATATTTTTTAAAATAAGTGTCTAAAATGGGAATCTAAAATATTATGTAAAATGAAGTTTTGTCTGTTTTTTAAAATGTTACTTTGCTACCAAGATGTTGATTTACTACGAGATTTGGATTAAAAACAATATGGCGCCTTGTCTTATTTTTTTAAAATAAAGGGATTTTTAAAAGCTTTGTAGCTACCTGATGAACTGGCCACCAATAGTCACTATTTCGACAGCCGTTAAACACGTGAAGCACGGCGATAGCAGGTTGAACCCTCTCAACCCTGTCAAATAAACCCGTGTACTATGATCACGCTTTTCGTATATCGGGCCCGGTCATCTGGAATAAGCTTCCCCCAAATATTGCAAACATCCAGAATTTAGCAGAGTTCAAACGGGTATTAAAAACAAAATTATTCAAAAAATCCTATCCCATATAAAACATAAATTCATGTGCGTAGAAACAGAATTTCAGGACATTTTTTCTGTTAATCCTCCATAGCTTATTTAGTTGCGGTTTTCTCTACTAGTTATTTAATTCCCTTAGTATTCAGTGAAAACCCATGTAATATCATATAATTTTCTCTTGCTCTGTTGTTATTTGTACTTATGTGATCTATTATTATTTACACCCTTAGTTTCTAAATTGTTATATTATAATATCTGCCCATGAATATTTTATGTCATAGTTTTAATATAACAGATATACTATGTTGTATATCTGTTATTTTACAATTATATTAGGTTAGGTTAGTTAGTATAAAGCGCACTTGAGGTGAACCTTCACAAAACTGCGCTATAAAAATTTACTCTTATTATTATTATTATCTACATATCCTATAAAGTGGCCGGTTTTCACTAATACTCTTCCTGCTCTTCTCTTCCTGCTCTTCGACTAGATTAGATTACATCTCATTATTCCTTTTAAATCATTTCACTTGTTATAATCGTGTTCTAATTTCTAATGTGCAATTCAATCATTTATAAATTATTTTACAAATAAATCAACTCCTGTTAAACATTAGTGAGTCGCTTCATAAACCTAAAACACGCTTGCTTAATTTCCGTTATATTAAATACACGCAACTTATAGGAATCAACCAAAACATAATTTACAAATAATAATTAATTTCTAAAATGGTAACCCTGACGTGATTAATAAAGTACTTTACTAGTAAAATAGTGATTATAAGTGGCCAGTTCTGCAGGTAGCTACAGCTTCATAGCTAATGACGCAAATAACGATACTAGATTTAAAAAAATTAACTATACCTAAAAAGTAGAAATAAAAACAGTTACGCTAATTTCATAACGCCAGAGCTCATCACCCGGAAGCTTTTCGATGATTTAATGTCTGCTTCTCAAAGTCAGCACGAGGAAAAATATACGTTTATATATATTTCGTACATAATATCTTTTTCGCGGCGGAAGTGATTGTATATACATGGGTAGATTCGGTCTACGAACGTGTTAAGGAAAGCGAAACAATTATCTTAAATACGAAAAATAAACAATAACTTTGTATCATAAAAGTGGTTCTATGACAATTCAACACACGTATAAATCGGCACACTATTTAAAAGTGATATAAAATCGTTAAAAGTTCTAAAAAAACTACCCCTAAGACCTTATCTAACCTAACCTAATTAATCTTTTTTTGTATGTAATTTGTTTTTATGTGATAATTTGGGTTAGGTTAGATTAAATTTTCTCAATTTTTTTTGTACTCCAAATGACACTATATACGTTTGTCATTGTCATGGAACCACTTTTTTGGTAATATTTGTAGCCAACGTTATTATTACATTGATATCATGTACACTAGTTGTGGGCGAAGCGGCTCGGTTTAGTGAGCCGGATCACTAAATCAACTCTCTGTAAAGACAATCCACATGAAAACTGGACGAAAAAGTATCGTGTAAGATCGTCTTAAGGCCGTGTTTAGGAGGGCCAAGGGAACGAGGGAGAGGGCATGGTGCGGGGGGACGCGAACCGGTACACTACAAAGAGCTGATTTAGTGATCCGGCTCACTAAACCGAGCCGCTTCGCCCACCACTAATGTACACATCAATTAATGTATTACCTGTTCGTGCTCTTTGTGGAAAAAAATCTACTGCAACATATATCTGACAGTTCGTATAAGGCAGTGGTGGATCATGTACACAATACACGATTCACACAAAATATAGGAATGATAGTGCCAATATGTCAAAATAAATATGGTCAACGAACCCTTGAATACATTGTACCATTTATATTTAAAAAGCTGCCTTACAAATTTAAAAACATTTGTTCTATGACGAAATTCTCACAGATGTTTAAGTGTTGGCTTTTGGAAAGTAACCTTGTGTATATAACTGCTGTATTTACGCTATTTTTCTCTTTCTTACATTGTCTATTGAACAAATATAATCGTCTCCTTGATTGTATATCTCCTTCATAGCTGCTATCTTTAAAATGATTCTAGTGCTAGTATTATATGAGGTCTATCCTCACTGTAACAAAACTGTAGTACTGTTTTATTTTTGTATTTCTCAATTTTGTTCAATACTTGCTGATATATAATACTATTTAAATCGATATTATGTAATTGGAGTCTAGTATCTCGATAACAAAACTGTTATTGTTTTTCATATTTAAAAAAAAATTCCAACTTGTGTACATTGATAACAACATTCACCTATATTTTTCTAATTTTGCACTACATTTGTATAATGATTGTTATTTATTGTTGTATTATATGATATAGTTGAACTAAACTCCTGCTGACAAGCTACTTGCAGTGGCTTAGCAGGAACAAGTTCCCATTGTATGTAATTAATATTATCCAATAAACAAACAAAAAAATAAAAAACCTAAGCTCCCTACGGCAGTCTATTAAACAACCAACAAAACTAAAAAAAAAAATACTAGAAATCTTTTAAACTCTTGAAAAGGTTGCAGACCCCTGTAGCAAGGGAATGAAATCATTGTAGAATGTAGAGGATCCAATATCTAAAATCTAGAATATTCTAGAACTTGGGGGTTTAATATCTTGTTCGGGAATGATATTGTAGTACCATGTAGTGTTTGCTATATGAACAGGGTTATGCATTCTGCTATTGCTAGTCTACAACCCTGTTCCTTGCAGTTATATTGGATTGTTAGTTTTACGTACCATTTTCATTTTCAAGACTGAATATTAAATATTGTGTTTCCTTGTGATATTGGAAAAAAAGAAAACGAAAAATAAAGATTATATACAATATATATTATACATATACATTCAACGCATTTTATGGCACAACCAATATTGGGAAGTGTTTTGAGGTTAAATGAAATGTGGAATGAGAAAAAATTCGGGTTCAGTTTCATCAGACACAAGGCAAAAATAATTTAACATGGTATTTCATATTAGAGATGGATAAAATGAACTTGCTTTACTACTGGACTACGCCTGAATTTTAAGGGTCAGCACTCAAGAATGGCCCTAAACATTACTTCGTAGTTTGCTAACTCGAGCAATACTGCAAATGATTTATCTGCAAATTCTATACAGGTAGTTAGGAAAATGTGTAAGGTTTCAAAAGAAAACGCCCCTTAAACTGTAATCTTTTAAATTGTATGAAATACGTATCAAAATGTCTGAAAATAGGTGCAGTTTGAAACCAGTGACGGCAATTTTGAACGTTTTACCAAAAATTCCAAGAATTTCATAAAAGAATTTCAAAAGATTACAAATTGAGGATTTTTTTCTACTGCAATCATATATATTTTCCTAACTACCCGTAAATAATTTACGTATAAAGCATTCGAAGTATGTACCTATTGAACGAACAAAATGGCGTACTTTCGTGTTTGTAACAGTTAAATGAATATAATGGGAAAAAGCTCTTGACGTCATTTAAGATCCGGTCGAAGATTTCCCAGCGAAAACCCTCGAAGAAGCCTTAATTAATATTTTGAAAAAAAAAACGTTTCCATGTACTATTATTTATATCAAGGCCATCCACCGGCTAAAATTTTAACGAAATCACGCGCTCCTTATGCAGGTGGCGACAAGGTTGAAAATCCCGCTGTACATCGGCCGCATGTTTGGATTTCACCAAAAAAAACGTCACCAAAATGCCTGTTTTATTCAATTCTGTAAAGCTCAGACATAATTATTAAAATGTTTTAGGGTCTATTCTAAAAACCTTCATTTACTACAGTGAGCAATACGAAGAAATGGGAAAATGTGTTCATAAGTAGGAGATTTTGCGCTTTAAACATTTTTTTAATGTCTCATAGTTTATTTTTTTCTAAGCTAATAAAAAGACATACCAAAAAAGTGCACAAAAGTGCAAAAAGGTGTGATCTTCTTACAGTATTTAATTCAATCACCTATGATATTTCTAGGCCAACAAATTTTCAAACCGAAAACACACGATTTTGCATTACTTCCCATTGAATCGCCTTAACTTATGTTTTATTATTTATTTATTGTAACCTATGGAACATATTGCATTGAACCACCACTGCATGCCTTCTGGAATAAAGCATCATTAATTTTATTATAAGGACATACAGATTTTCAGATCAAACTCCTAATTAAATATATCTGAGTGTTCGTGTACATGCAGAAATATTTTGTTTTCTGAAAATTATGTTTAAATTATTATGCGTAATGGCGTTTTCCAATCTTGAAGCTTTTAAAAATCTGTTTGACCTGTTTTTCGTTTGATTAGCGGAATTTTAAAATATACGTACCAATAAATTCCCGCGCAGAATTCAATTAGCGGATCAGACCTCCGATTCCCGGTGGAAATTACCTGGATCCGGATTAATATTCCCGACTCGTCTGTTCTCTGGGAAATAATTACAAGTACGAATCGAAAGGTGGAATGCTCCATTATAATCATTACCACTTATCCCGGGAAGCGTTATTCCGAACACGAAAGCTGATGAATAATTTATAGAAATTAATGCGCGGATTAAAAATCACATCATAATCAAAAGATTAACCTTAATAATAATAATAATCTATATATACAAACATCAGTGTAAGTTTGTTTGTTTGTCCTCGATGTTCTCGAAAATCACTGGACCGGTTTCGCTGAAAATAGCACAGTTTGTTTTTATTAGTGCCGGGAAGGTTTATAAAGTAGTTGGAATGAAATCAAATATGCAAAACTGTTGCTATAACGTTTTAAAATTAGTATGAAAAACATTGAACCTGCCATGTTTTATTTAGGTTAGCCCATAGATATAACACTCTCGTTAGCCACAGATTGCATATTCAAAAGAAGAAGGTTTTTTTGGGTAGAATATTTTCAAAATGGAAAACACGAGTAGGTAACCCTACTTAAGAACTTTATGATTTAGATATATTTTGAAAAAATAAATAAAAATGGAATGAAATAAAATATTTTAATGAATGTTTCCTTATTTGGAGATAGTTACTTTAGCTGTCAAATCAATTATTGTACCCGAGCAAGGCCGGGTACACATCAGCTAGTCATATATAAATATTATGTAATTATCTCTTGGTGAGATTGACATTTTTTGGTGAGTGCTTATAAGTCTAGAATAAAATAATGTATCAGGTCTAAAAAAAATTGCAAAATATCCTACTTAGGAACACTTTTTCCGATTTTGCCGTATTGTTCATTGTGGTTGATTAAGTTTTTTTAGAATACGACCGTAAAACATTTTAATATTTATGCCTGAGCTTTATAAAACATCATAAAACACGCGTGTTTTATTTTGTTTCTGTCATTTTTGCGTAAATCTAAATATGCGGCCGATGTTAAGCGGGAATTTCAACCTTTTCGCCACCTGCATAAGGAGTGCGTGATTTAGTTCGGATTTTAGGAAGTGGATCGCCTTAATTATTATGTATTATTTCATATTTCGACACCCCCTACGATAATGTCGGGACTACGTTTTGGTCTATTTTAAGTTAATTTACTTTTATTTTTATAAACAATAATAATAATTATTATTATTGCCGGCATCAGAAGGGTGCAGGTTCGAGTCCTGTCGGCGACATTTATCTTTTCTCGGAAGGTTTTTTCAATTTGGATGAGTGTTTCAGGCTAATAATTATTGTTTATAAAAATAATTGTTACCCTTTGCGCCATGCACAAAAATCTTGTCTTAAAAACTTTAGTTTATCAATTAATAAATTACTTTTATTACGTAATTTTTAGTGAAATTGCAAAAAAATTTTTTTTTTAACAGATAATTACAAACGTAGTCTTACAATATTTTAAAAACTATTCCCACGTGTATCATCGTAAGTATAAATTGTTCACGACGTGCTAATACACTACCGCCATCTGGTGAGAAAACTAGAGTGCAACTCGAAGATATCTTAAATAAAAAAATCTTATTATATTTTACATATATTAAAAAAATGACGATTATAACTATTATAATTAAATTGCCATGTCAATCAAAACATTCAAATGGCTCTACCGAAAAATTACGTTTTTTTACAGATACAACCTCATACGCAGGAGTGTCGATTTGATTCATATACAAGTAGTCCGTAGTACGGGGTTATTCAAAATCATGGATTCAATTTCGCACGTGCTCCTCCGATGACGCGCAGTTTTTCATTTTACGGAAGTCACGAACACAGAAAACCTTGTGCTGCATAGTAGCCATTATACTCACAACTGATGCAAAATGGCTGCTTGGCGGCGGGAGCCGTTTTTTGTTGGTTGGTCGTTTGTGCAACTATAAGTGACCTGGTGGTGGAATTCGAAATTTTCGGATCTCCTCTTTCAATTGCTATGTAGATCATTCACGTATAATTCAGGAAATATAGCTGCACGAAATTGAGTCCATCATTTTGAATAACCCTGTATATTTGTTTTACGTTACAGAGTGCAAGATGCTCTCAGTAACGCCTTGGTGTAAGACCACCATTCAGAAATGAAACGTTGCTTGAAATGATATTAGCCATATTTAGTGACCAGATCTGAGTAGCCAGGTACTTCCCACTCCACCTCTCTCCCATCTCCTTCTCTTTCCCATTCCTTTCAGCTTCACAATATACCCCAAGTGGGGATGCTATAATCCCACTGGCAGCAGTTGCAATTTTATAAAATTAAATTTATTTGGAGTAATTTTAAACGAAATAGAATTATAAAAAAAAGTGTACGTTATTAATAATACGTACTCTTAAAAAAGTATCTTCCATAAGAGATTCAGGAATCACTCTCGATTCTAAATTCACATTCGACGTTCACATTAACGACATTAAGTGTAAATCATCCAAAATGGTGGGATTAATTCACCGAATATTTAAATCATTCGAGAGCTCTCAATCAATTCTAACCCTTAATTAGAAGGAAACTGGAATACGGAAGTTCTATTAGGAATCCTCATCACAACAAATATGAAAACAATGTTGAATCTATTAAAAAGAAAAAGCTAAGAATGTTATCTTTTAAATGTGATTTACATGACCATCTTAGATCATAAGACGTACGTCTTTAATATTTCAATATTAATTCACTTATTGTACAATTAGAATGCAATTGATTGATTTAATATGTTTATACAAAATAATTCACAGTATATAAATGCACCTAATTCCTATTGTTTAAGATGCCATAGCACATTCCACCTGAATACTTTCAGAAATAATATTGCCTACTTTAGTCCACTGCCTCAAATGTGTCGACTATATAATAAGATAGAGTGTGCTAATGTATATATGTTAGTTTCAGAAAAAATGTCCTGCTACTACTTAAAAATATGTAACAATGATTGGGCTAATTATATTATGTATCACTTGTGTCTCCCTATGTGTCTCTTGTTCCTATTGTATTGTGTATCACTTGTGTCTCCCTATGTGTCTCTTGTTCCTATTGTATTATGTATCACTTATGTCTCCCTATGTGTCTCTTGTTCCTATTGTATTATGTATCACTTGTGTTTCCCTATGTGTATCTTGTTCCTATTGTATTATGTATCACTTGTGTCTCCCTATGTGTTTCTTGTTCCTATTGTATTATGTATCATTTGTGTCTCCCTATGTGTATCTTGTTCCTATTGTATTATGTATCACTTGTGTCTCCCTATGTGTTTCTTGTTCCTATTGTATTATGTATCATTTGTGTCTCCCTATGTGTCTCTTGTTCCTATTGTATTATGTATCACTGAGTGAGTTTTTTGTAACTTTATCTTTTGTGTATCTTTTGTCTGATTATTTGTAATTTTATGTAATTTGTGTATATTAACTGAGTTTTTATAACGGGATTGTTCTCAAGTAAGTGTGAACATCTGTAAAAACCCAGTATACGCATGGTGAGTCCCTGCGATTTATACATCAGATGGATATGCTTTCTGAGACGTGCTACTAAGTCTCCAATCTAGAAGGAATGGATCCCTTACAATGGCAGCATTTAAAATAAAAACTATTTCATTGACAGCCCATTCTTTCTGGAATAGTAAAACTACCACCAGGGAGACGCCACGGCCTGCTATGTTTTCCACATGGCAAAACGGACGTGCTGTTCCAGTATAGTATAGTACGAGGTATGGTCCTCCTAAATGATAGACATTTTCAACATTGTCCTTTGTTGTGCATCATCCTCGTTGATAAATTAAACTGTTCAAACAACAAAACACGGTATCGCTTATTTAAATGAAGAAGCTCGGAATATAATTGACTAGGATTGGACAGCCAAGAAGGTAATGTTCTTGGTATTCTCTGAATGTGACCTTGAGAGCTCCCAATATTTAACTACAGATATTTATAAACAGTCTCCATATTTAAAAAAAAAAAAAAGAAAATTAGCCATTTTCTACCACGTCATGGAAAATAGTGGTGTTATAAGAAATACTGGAATTTGCTATATTCATTTCTTATATTATGTTTAATACAGGATAAATAAGTGAGTAATAGACAAAAAAAATATTCCGAGGGAAAAATTCACATTGTTTTAGTACCACAGCATCTTACCAGAGTTGAGAATAAGGTCGCACTTCCAATTAGGAATTATCGCCGATTCTGGGCGGTCCTGTGCCGTGAATTTAAAATGCAGTGATCTCATCTCGACAAGGCTGGACCCGGCGGTGCTGAACGATCCCCCTCGCCCTCCCCTTTTTCGTATCTTCTTCCTCATCCCTTTCTTCCCGCTTTCTCCTTCCGTCGGCCCACTCCACTGCCCGGGATTCCAATATTACTAACAGAAACCAGAGACAATAGCGAAGTCTCTCCGACGAATTCAATGGTCGCTTAGAATCAGAGGCGTGCCGTCTATATAGGCATATAAGCACTGGCTACCCTACCTTACTCGCATGAAAATATAAGTAATAGTAAAATGTATAAAATTGTTTTAAGAAACCGATCTTCTTTTTCAAAAACACAGCGCCGCGCCACGCGCGTCGCTTCAACCATACCACCACCATAACGTGTCAAAGGCAGCAACTAAAGCTGCTCTCTGACGGTCCGGTGAGGAATGAACATTTCACTCGTTACTGCAGACACTGCACAGAAAAGTCAAGTTTGCTAAAGTAAGGTAACGATTTGCAACGCAGTTCATTGTGGGACTTTTCTGCGCAGTGTCTCCAGTAACGAGTGAAATGTTCGTTCTTCACCGGACCGTCAGAGAGCAACCTAAGTATGCAAAATGACGCAAACATCACAAATGAATACTCCACAAGAGTCCCAACTGCTCCCAACCATCTGGAGCCAGTGAGACTATGGCATCCCCAATTGGGGAATGTTGTGAGGCTGAAGGTATTGTGGAGAGGAAGGAGAAGGGAAGAGGAAAGTGGGGAAATACCTGGCTATTAAGATCTGGTCACCAAACACGGCTAAAAGTCATTTCAAGCAACGATTCAATTCTGAATGGTGGTCTTTCACCATAGCGATACTGAGAGTATCTTCCGCTCTGGAACGTGCGCAAATATACTACATCTTATTTTTAAATGCATTAATTGTGAAACAGCACAAATTAATTAAATAAAATTTACTTGCGCACGCCGGGATTTGAACCAGCGACCTTCGGATTCGTAGTCGAGAGCCTTACCCCTCGACCATGGAGGCCGTCTAAGAACTAAGAACCTTTGTCATTGGACCTTGTACGTTTTCCTAACTATCCGTAAAGAATAAATATATATATATATATAAATTGTTTGTGGTATTTCTTGCGTTGGTAGACTATAAAGTGTGTACTTTCTGTAGTAATTTCATACTATTACTATTACAGATGAGTTATTTGTCACTTTATTGTCATAATAACAATAAACATTTATTATTCTATAATTGTAGAATATAACATCAACATATCCTAAATGAAACACGAAACCGAAAAAAATGCGACTGATACCTTTTTATGTTCTGCGGGTTTTTTCGGTTTCGTGTTTCATTTGGGATATGTTAACATCATCTTCTTCGATGATTAAATATTACAATGAGGTAAGTATACGTGTAGATTGATTACTTACAATAATTTTATATATTTGTAGGGTAGTCGTGCTTATGTACCTGTATTGAATGCATGCATTACTGTCATTGTATGACTGCAACAATCGGAGAAGTATTTAAAGAAGAAAGTACTAAGTATGCATAAGAAATAGGGAAGATTCTGACAACATAAATAATAAAGAGGGGGTTGTTTGTCATTCACCTTTCTCCAGGGTTCCTAGATTAGCTGAACCAATTTGTATTTGATATTACAGGTCGGATTCAATCGACATTCTACACCAAAGTACGAAGTGGTACTCTTGAATCAAACGGGGATTTAATAATGAAAACCATTCATTATTACCTACTTTTCTATCTCGATTTAGTGTTCCATAAGAAACCACTGAATAGATAAAACGCACTAGAAATGCCTGATTTAGTACCTTTTGGTTCTAGCCCATTTAGCGAACCCCTGTTTCTCGCACTGTCCGAAATCGTATATCGCCATTACATTTGACCAAAAAGAAAATTTCAAGCAAATAATGGCCAGACTTTTGGATCATGATACACGCCCAGATCGCATTTCTCGTGTTCTTATATACGTAAGAGACTATGACTGCGAATTGAACATACAAAATATATTATCAAGTCCGGTGTAACAGGGTTATTTCAGAACAGTTTCTAAATTCCCGTGTAAATTTAGGTTTTCTGAGCAGTTTTAAATCCAGAATCAGACGAGAATTTAATTACGAAAACTGTTCATTACCTCGCTCTCTCCAGTTAGTGTCCCGCCTTTGAGAAGGGGCGCTGTACCGAATAGAAAACATATTAGTTAGTACCTACCTAAAATAATTTGAAAATTCTTATAGTCCGCGACATTGTAAATAAATATTTGAAAATTTTAGCTAAACCTCGAGTACATTTTTTTTTGCTTCTTTCGGTCATTGTTAAATATTCTAAAGTATAGTCCTAAATTCGGAAAAAAAATAAACATTGACATTTAAAATAGATACCAACTTTTCTTTAGCAACTAACCTTCTAATAATTATAATATCAATGACAAATGAGATTTAAATAGTAACTGCGATATCATGCAATGTGAAGTGTTTTCTAATATTGTGTCCTAAGCGTGCAAAATCATATCTTCTCAAACTAAAACCTTAGTATAATATAACATGTTAATCTGGAGCGACCTGCCAGGGGTAGGGAAGTATGTTTCTGTATGTGTTTGTACATAATAAGATAAACCCTAGCAAGCAGTATTTGTACAGCGCCCTTGAGGTGAACTTTCACAAAAACCGCGCTATACAAATAATCCTATTATTATTATTATCTTTCAGTACTAGTCTAGTGTAACAGGGTTGCTTCAAAATAGTTTTTAAATTTCGTGGTAATTGTAAAATTAACTCGGTGGCGATGATTGCAAGAAGGATTAAAGTTTTGAAGAAAAAATGTATGCATGGCCTTCTGCGAAAAAACATATCACATTTGGAATTAGTTATGGAAGAATCAACTAAAGTTCCACAAGTTAATCGATCTTTCAAAACTTCTAGTTATATACTGAGAGTTGATAATTTATCAGCTCATAGTAGTAAATGACTCAGTTTATAATTTCTTAACTAAATAAATGTGTTTTCTGGTAAAATGTTCAATACAAAAGTGGAATTCCGAGAAAAAAATACGAAATAAATTTATAAACTTAAATAATCTATTTCTTACATAGAAAAAAAATGCCATCAGGGAAAAGAATATCAAGAAGTATGGGAATACCGTAAGTTCATTTTTTTATTATTTATTGGAGTTTAAAAACCTCATTGTAATATTTAATCATTGAAGAAAATAATATTAACATAATCTAAATAAAACATGAAACCGAAAAAAACAACAGAAAATAAAAAGATATCAGTCGCATCTGGGACTCGAACCCAGGACCTCTGTCTTACCGCTTTACCAACTTCGCTAATGAGACCAGTTCAATTTACGTCATCTTCATCGATATCATATCTCAAATTCAATACTTTGTCAATATTATCCTTCATTTTTAATCCCATACTATTGGCAGCCATCTTTATGATGATTACAAAGTTCTTCACGGACACAATTGCAAACTAGATAGTGTCTCGAATAAATATCCGATTTTTTATTTATATGAGACATCTATTGACTTTTTACTAAAAGTCTAAAGTATATTCAATTTTTAATTATTTATTGAATTTTAAAAACCTAATTGTAATATTTAATTACCGAAGAAGATAATATTAACATAACCTAAATGAAACATGAAACCGAAAAAAACAACAGAAAATAAAAGATTGGAAAAATCCCTGATATTCGTATGATAACTCCCTGTTCGGACAAATTCTCTCTTATCTGCTTTTCAGGTTTGTAGTCAGTGTGGCAACCCTGTTTTATAATAAGCGTGTGATGAACCTCCACAAGAGAATGAATAGTGACAAGGATCTTTCGTGACGTATTTAATTAGTCGGTGATTATAGTTTTATTGCCTGGGAGCGGAATTTCGTATACGACTTGCTCAATCAGATAAATGGTAAGAAGAGGTGAAATTGACGGTTTCTTCAAGGACAATTATTAATATATGGTTAGTTAAAATTTGATTTTGCTATACTAGGTTATTTCGTACATGTGAAAAAGAAACAAACGTTAATAACATTCACAGAAAAAGTAGTTATTAAACCACAGAAAATGTTTACTAATTCTTCAAAGAGAAGAGGGGTTGAATCTGGATCAAAACAGTTTTATATTTATAATATAAAAAAAAAATATTCTTTACATAACATTATAAAAAAGGGATGCGAATTATACCTGGTAACTAAAACAACTATTGGTATACTACAGAGTTTATTAATAGTAAGTTATTAGATGATAATTAGGATAAAGCCATAACCAGGAGGGCGGAAAAGGTAATAGAGGTAGCCAAAATATGTTAGTGAATAGTAAGGTTAGTTGAATATTATATAAAGTCATAACCAGGAGGGAAGAAAAGGTGATAGATAGATAACCAAAATATGTTAATGAATAGTTAGGTTAGTTGAATATTATATAAAGTCATAACCAGGAGGGAAGAAAAGGTGATAGATAGATAACCAAAATATGTTAATGAATAGTTAGGTTAGTTGGATATTATATAAAGTCATAACCAGGAGGGCGTAAAAGGTGATAGATAGGTAACCAAAATATGTTAATGAATAGTTAGGTTAGTTGGATATTATATAAAGTCATAACCAGGAGGGAAGAAAAGGTGATAGATAGTTAACCAAAATATGTTAATGAATAGTTAGGTTAGTTGGATATTATATAAAGTCATAACCAGGAGGGAAGAAAAGGTTATAGATAGGTAACCAAAATATGTTAATGAATAGTTAGGTTAGTTGGATATTATATAAAGTCATAACCAGGAGGGAAGAAAAGGTGATAGATAGATAACCAAAATATGTTAATGAATAGTTAGGTTAGTTGGATATTATATAAAGTCATAACCAGGAGGGAAGAAAAGGTGATAGATAGGTAACCAAAATATGTTAATGAATAGTTAGGTTAGTTGGATATTATATAAAGTCATAACCAGGAGGGAAGAAAAGGTGAGATAGGTAACCAAAATATGTTAATGAATAGGTTAGTTGGATATTATATAAAGATAACCAGAGGGCGTAAAGGTGATAGATGGTAACCAAAATGTAATGAAGTTAGGTTAGTTGGATATTATATAAAGTCATAACCAGGAGGGAAGAAAAGGTGATAGATAGGTAACCAAAATATGTTAATGAATAGTTAGGTTAGTTGGATATTATATAAAGTCATAACCAGGAGGGAAGAAAAGGTGATAGATAGATAACCAAAATATGTTAATGAATAGTTAGGTTAGTTGGATATTATATAAAGTCATAACCAGGAGGGAAGAAAAGGTTATAGATAGGTAACCAAAATATGTTAATGAATAGTTAGGTTAGTTGGATATTATATAAAGTCATAACCAGGAGGGCGTAAAAGGTGATAGATAGATAACCAAAATATGTTAGTTAATAGTTAGGTTAGTTGGATATTATAAGAAGTCATAACCAGGAGGGCAGAAAAGTTGTGATAATATTAAAGTCATAACCAGGAGGGCAGAAAAGGTGATAAATAGGTAACCAAAATATGTAGGTTAATAGTTAGGTTAGTTGGATATTATATAAAGTCATAACCAAGAGGGCGTAAAAAAAGGTGATAGATAGATATCCAAAATATGTTAGTTAATAGTTAGGTTAGTTGAATATTATATGAAGTCATAACCAGGAGGGCAGAAAAGGTGATAGATAGGTAACCAAAATATGTTAGTTAATAGTTAGGTTAGTTGGATATTATAAGAAGTCATAACCAGGAGGGCAGAAAAGGTGATAAATAGGTAACCAAAATATGTAGGTTAATAGTTAGGTTAGTTGGATATTATATAAAGTCATAACCAGGAGGGCGTAAAAAAAGGTGATAGATAGATATCCAAAATATGTTAGTTAATAGTTAGGTTAGTTGAATATTATATGAAGTCATAACCAGGAGGGCAGAAAAGGTGATAGATAGGTAACCAAAATATGTAGGTTAATAGTTAGGTTAGTTGGATATTATATAAAGTCATAACCAGGAGGGCAGAAAAGGTGATAGATAGGTAACCAAAATATGTAGGTTAATAGTTAGGTTAGTTGGATATTATATAAAGTCATAACCAGGAGAGCAGAAAAGGTGATAGATAGGTAACCAAAATGTATTTATATATATGGAAGGCAGAAAAGATAAGAAACAATCGTCCAAAGTATCCAATTGATGCTGGGATCAATACTCACTGACGCCTTGGTGGAGCACCATGTCTGCGATGAGGAGCACGGGCGCGGCGAGGAGGGGAGCGGTTCACAAGATCAACATCACCACCAAGAGGCACACAACGCCTTGCAATCCGCGCTCCATGCGCCACTAACCGATTCCACTTTCTGTCACCCTGGTACCTTTATTTATTAATTCGTTCAACGACCACCTTCCGAAATTTCGTTACGGACAATCGGGGGTTTGTTTTTTGCACAATAATCAAAAATAGTCAATGTTTCCTTGTTCTTTATTAGTTAGTAACCAATTCTACTTTCTGGTTACCTGAACTTTTTAAAATTAATTTACTGCACAATTTACGTCTTCAAAGCTTTATTACCGATTTAATAATGTCTTCAGAGCACTTATATTAATTGCATAGAAACCAAACCACTACTGATTTTACTTTCTATTATCGCCTCACTATTTTCAGTGTGTTTATAAATTCTTGTACCACAAAACACTGCTTTGTCTATTACTTATGTCGTTTTTAATCCTTATTTCTGCATTTAAGATTAAACATTAAACGCGATCGTCAAAAAACATAACACTTATTATGATTTCTTTGTGAATTCTATCAAAAATAATTGATCAGTCAAAATATCATAATTTCGTCACCTTCCCACAATTTCAAAAACACTTTGAAGTAATATTTGTCCCAAAACCACGTTCTTTCGCCTCTTGAAAATAATCCACTTGTCTGTCTTTACTTTCAAAAGCCGTGTTAGAATTTTTGTCACTTTGAACTCTGAACTTCCACAATATTTATTTTTCAAAGTTCTAGGCTGATTTTACTTCGGGGAATTCTTTATTCCTGTCGCTTGCTAGAAGCTAAGAAAAATTCACCGTTAGGAAAAATAGAACAATAGTTAGATACTCAACCCGAATTTGTGTGATTGCGATGTGTACCACCTGACTTACTACGTTTTACATAAATTCAGAAACTGTTTGTTAGTTTTCTGAGATAATAAATACTATATTTGAATGGTTTGAATAATAAATACAGTCTGACATTAAAAAGTAGACAAAAAATGCGGGCGCTGCGATCGTTTAAAAGGTTTTATATGACAACACAAAGATGGCTCATAGGAAAATCGGAATAAGTTTTAAAAATCACAATGGTCCAAGGGCATACGGTGTTCAGACATTAGTGATACTAAGGCGATGATTCTACATCATATTCTAAGATAACGTTATGGAGAGGCAATCAAGGAAAATAATTCGGTATATGGAAGAGTGATATATTCGTAATTCTGAAATTTTAATTATCGAATTAAAGGTGTAATAGATGTAAGATAAATAAAAAACAAAAACAAACACACGGACAAAATTATAAATGAAAAAATAAATAAAAATACAACCATGTTTTGCCGTGTTACCTTAAAACGAACTATCAAACGTGGCTATGATTAGCTTGGTGCTGCCATAGTAATGACATATTTAATACATTTTTTTAAATATCTACAATTAAATGCCAACCTATACATTACACGCATTTTTGTTTTCTAAGGGAGTAAAAATTTGTATATATGATTTTTAATACATATTTTTGTCATTATAGTGTAATATAATAGGGTATTGTAATTTTTTTTAATCGCCTTCAAAAATTAAGAAAAAAAAAATACTCTAAGGATGGCCTACTTATTTAATTTTTACGTTTACGAATAATTTTTCAATGGCGATTTAAAACGTTCAATTTTAGATTTGCCGTCAAAACGAAACGTTAATTTTTGTCCGTGAATATGGCGTAGTTGACGTCACGCCGAACAACGTCGGTGACAGCCGTCTTACCAGACAGTGGCGTTATCTACATCATAATGACGTTATAGCCAGATTGAACCGTTTCGGAATGTGCGGCTGTAGATCGTTTTTAAAATCAATAATTACGGATGAAAATATTAAAATTACACAATTTTAGTGCGACTATCAGGATCAGAATTGTTAATTTCAAATATTCTACACATTTTTTACGGTGTTCGTAAGTTTGTGAAAATACCCTATTCTGCCGTTATCAGAAAAAACACAATTTTACATCTTTTAAATTCGTGTGTCCAATGCGCTTTTGACCAATTATATACTCATTTCATCCGTTAAATCACTTATTTTAGTAGATTTAATATTTTATAGTGAAATCAGTGTGTTTTTATGAAAAGAAATACATAGGTACATTTGGTCTCAAAAACGCAATGGAAACACTACTGTAAAAATAACTAAAATTGTGTATACGTGACTCTTTCTAATGATGGCAAAAACATCACAAATTTTTTTTTTTTTTAATTATGTAATAATTATTATATTTTTACAATATTTTTTTTTTCAGCGATTTAATATAAATTAATTGATAAACTAAAGTTTTTAAGACAAGATTTTTGTGCATAGCGCAAAGGGTAACAATTATTTTTATAAACAATAATTGTTAGCCTGAAACACTCATCCAAATTGAAAAAACCTTCCGAGAAAAGATAAATGTCGCCGATAGGACTCGAACCTGCACCCTTCTGATTGCCGGTCAGATGCTCTACCGTTGAGCTACGTCGGCTTATCGCAAACCCGCCAAGTTAATCAATATGTACTAGTGTTTCATTCAATAATTACTGTTTTTATTATATTATATTTTTATTATACATTCAATCAGAAGGGTGCAGGTTCGAGTCCTGTCGGCGACATTTATCTTTTCTCGGAAGGTTTTTTCAATTTGGATGAGTGTTTCAGGCTAATAATTATTGTTTATAAAAATAATGATTTAATATAAATTGATTTCATATTTTTTAAATGAAATCCTCAGCACGGCAAATCCCAGTGAAGATATCATTATTATTTACTTGTAATAATACAACATTATTAGCATTTATTATTTTTTCATTAATTTCTATATAATTTTAACATTTTAAGGTAAGCTTTAAATATAAAAATATACAAGAGCACAGTAAAGACTTTATTATAAATCCGTCCCATTCTGCAGATCTTGATCTGTCAGATGCTCACATTTTCCAAAATCTGTCTAACAAAACCCGAGGAATCTTATTTAACCTTTACGTACCTGAAGGTAAAAAATTAACGTAGAAGGGGTCACTAGGGTCCCCCATAAAATCGCGAAACATAATATTCATTTTAAACTTTTCAGTAACACTCGGATATCAGTAACTACCATTTTAATCGGAAATCGCCCATCTTCAAGCCAGCAGGCAATCATTTTAATGGAAGATGATAAAAAAGATAGTACGAAAGTGAGCGTGACTCAAATATATTATTTTTGTAGTCTTTATAATAATTTTGCAGTCGCGGCTTGAGAAGTCGATCGTGGAGTAAATTCAACGGAATTTAATAGATATATTTTTTAATATCTTAAAAAAATGAAAATGCAGATCGATTTTTTTGGGATTACATAAATTATAGAGTATGTGATGTAAAAAAACTTAGATATAGAACAAAACTCACGTTTGGGGTAAGTGTATTACCCCTCTTCAGAACGGGAGTGTTAATAAGAACGCTGTCCTTCGGCTTGACGATATATTCACCTACAAACCACAAAATGTATTCAGCTGTAGAGCCTAAATACTGTCAAACGTTGAGTCACGTAAACAACCACTGAAGATAAAATCCCTAAAAGCGCGACCAATACCGATTTGAAAGAAAACGAATGTCGCCAATTTACAGAAGTAAGGTAAAAACTAGCTTAATTTAAGACACACGGACACGCCCACAACATCACATTTCTACTGATTTGTCTCTTCAGTGGTTTTAACCTTGTGACAATTTAATATAAAATTTCACACGAATTTACTTTCGGCAAGATTCAAACATTTTTGTTCCTGTTTCCAAATCAAACTTCAACAAACATTATTTGATCATCGAATATCAATTTTGAGTACGAAATAAAACCAATCAAAGGGTAATAATTAATCCACGCAACGGGGGTGGTTAGCATTCAATTAAATCTTCTCTAGTGCGGATTTCCACCCCGAGGCCATGACGTCATTCGGCCTCGCGGTGACAGCCCCTACCCCCGACGGGTTGTATTGGGAATTGGTGAATCCATTTCCCGATTAAACTGTAATTAATCGTGAATATGGATGGTATATTTGCGTTACCTTAATGGGGATTCATTTCCGTTGCTGATTTGTAGAAGTAAAGACCAAAAAACCTTTTATATAACGACTAGCTGAAGTACCCGGCGTTGCCCGGGGTTATGATTGGTTTGGAGTAAAGTTTTGAGGTTATGTTGTGTTACCCCTACCTCTATCCCTACCCCTACTCGGTAGTTTCCCTCTTATTATGAACGTCAAATGTGCATAATTTCATCAAGTACCAAAATTCCGCTTTAACGGGGAGAGGGACGTCGGAGAGTTATTATTTATTAATTCAAAATAATGATAGTATCATTACGCAATACGATAAACATAATGTTTTTAAATAGAAAAATATTTATTAAATATTTGTAAAATTTACATAGGCTTAGCATTTATCAAAATCCAGTCACAAATATTACTTTTTTCTGACCGTTCCATTGTATGTTTTACAAAATATTTAAAATACGAATATGATTTTTAAAGTGGAGAAAAGTATGTTTAATAATTTGTCGTTGCGTTTTTGTAAATAAACGTAACCAAAAATTTGTAATCCGCATTACAAAAAATAAAAATAAAACATTGTTTTTTAATAAATAATAACTCTCCGACGTCCCTCTCCCCCTTAAGAGTGAGAAAGGGGGGTGGGGGTGGTATTTCGATATCTCGTGAAGAAGTGACCTCCCTCTTGTTTTGAAGGTAAATTGTACAAACTTTCTTCTAGCTTGGAATAAAACCGTAGATTTTTATAAAAAAAAACAAACCCACCAACAGACTTTATATAGATAGAAGATAACCGGGGCGTATTCTGGTTCATTTTAAGGAAAATTCCTTATCCCTTTCCTTAGGCTTAAAGACTTCTTGATTAACTGCAATTCCGATTACATATCGATAACAACACATTTTTAAAGGAGTTTCGGGTTTAATTATCACAGTATTATTAAAAATTATTGGAGTTTAGTTTATTATTACTTACTTTACACTTGTATTTTATTATAATTTTGAGAATTTAAATCACCTTTATCTGACATTTCAGGCTTTTGGCGTAGGTACTTTATAAACAACACAACTTCGTTAATTCGGTTAATTTAATAGCATTATTATGCGAAAAATGACTCGCTTATAATGTTTAAAGTCAATACTGACATAATATTGCATTTTTTTGTTGTTAAAACTACGCAAATATCGATATTTTTAAAGAATGGCATTCGCTGAATGACAGCTGTCATCCGAGAGAACCGGAACCGCAGTTAAGCAATAAGTCTTTAAGCCTGAGGAAAAGGATAAGGAATTTTCCTCAAAAAGAATTGTAAAAGGCCTCCAGAAGTCTTGTTTTATACAGTTTTACCGATACGAAAGTTTATAACAGTAATTAATTAATTGTCGAGAGAATATTAGTTTTAGAAACAGTTTAGTCGCACGTAATTCTTTTTTTTACAGTAACTCCACACAGGAGGCATTGACGGAAATAATTTCCCTCGGGGCGTATGTCATCTTAGGGGATGCTGTGTAAAGGGAGTTTTTGAGGAAAAAAACTGGATCTTAAAAAGATCTATGTTGCAGAAGGGAGAAACCACAACAAATCTTTCCACAACCGAGCTGTTAAATCAAGAACGAGTGGTAGAAGCTGCCCGTTCCCATGTGACAAATGTCAACCGTGTGCAAATGTTGGGCGCGTTTGGAGTGTTTCCACATTCGGAGTGAGTCAATACTTTATTTGTGTGAAATAAATGTATGCCGCACAAGAGTCCCAACTGTCCCGAGTAAGTGGTGCAATGACATGCCCAAATAGGGTATGTTGTGAGGATGAAAGGAAATGGAATATGGGAAAGAGGGAAGTTAGGAAGATTCGGATAGTCGGATAGTCGGATCTGGTCACCAAACAAGGCTAAATCCATTACAAGCAACAACGTCTCGATTCTGAATGGTGATCTTTCACCAGGGCGATTCTTCGCCTATTGTGATGAAAAGTGACCTGACCTACCTTAACCAAACCTAACCCTACCTAAAGCAGTTCAGCCGTACTCGCGTCTGTGCTGTGCTGCACGGTGTAATATGAATACTCGCGTCTGTACTGTGCTGCACGGTGTAATATGAATACTCGCGTCTGTACTGTGCTGCACGGTGTAATATGAATACTCGCGTCTGTACTGTGCTGCACGGTGTAATATGAATACTCACGTCTGTACTGTGCTGCACGGTGTAATATGAATACTCGCGTCTGTACTGTGCTGCACGGTGTAATGTGAATACTCGCGTCTGTGCTGTGCTGCACGGTATAATATGAATACTCGCGTCTGTACTGTACTGTTCTGGTCTGGTCTGTCTGTGTACTGTACTGTTCTGGTCTGCACGGTGCTGGTAGATGCGAATAGCCCTCTAGTCCTACGATACAGTGCGCCATTATACAAGCAACATTCTCTTTTAAATGATTCTACTGTGTGTCTTTTCGAACACGATAAACATTTTGAAAGTTCGGTTTGGAATTCCCAGTGACTCAGTGGGAAATAAAACCGCCTAGCGGCCCAGTGGGAGGCGGGAGGGAGTGGGTGGAGGGCAGTTTTGTGAGGTGATTGGGGTGGTCTGTATAGGGTTCGGAACCGAAACACCCACGGGTGATATTGGATTCTGCCAACACCGTACTACACGCCGTATCTGCAGATTTAAACGGCGTATCCACTGGTAAACAAATTTGAAAATCTAACACACTTATATATTAAAAAGCAAATGGATCCATGGGGTGGGATAAATGCGACATACTCAAAATAAAAAAAAATATGGACGTATAAAATTGTAAAAAAAAAAATAGTGACCAGATCTGAATATCCAGGTACTTCCAAACAAGTATGTAAAACTCCGCCTATATCAACTAAAAGTAATATTTTTTCTCTGTAATCAGTGTAGGCATATATCTGATTCCTCTCTCTCTCATACGACGCGACGTATCGTAGGAGTAAAAGAAAGAAACGTTACAACGGACCATAAATACTAGAAACTGGCACAGCACAAAGTTGGCTTGATATAGAGGCATGGTAATTTGGGGAACTGCAGAGAGGAACAAAAGCGTAGGACGTCGAATAAACAAGGAGGAAATAATATTATATATATATATATATATATATGTCAGGAAAAAGGGAATTGAACCGTAGCCAAGATGAAACTGGGATCGAAGTCTGATTACGTTTCACTGCACCAATTGTTCGTTCCAACTAGGTTAATTCGTCGCCAACAACACAAACAGCCGTATCTCATATTTAGCAAATTTCCAGGAGAGCAAGATAATGTTTTTTTTTTTTTGCCAGATTTTTATACATTTTGTTACATGTTTCGCTAATGGGATTTCAATTAAGCAGTTTTTTTAGTTAGCAAAACATATAATAAAATTTACAATATTCACCAAAAAAAATATCATTTTTTATGGACTCTCCTGGAGATTTGCTAAATATGAGATACGCCTGTTTGTGTTGTGGGCGACGAATTGTTTCAAGAAAACGACGAGTTCATGTTGCAATACAATTTTATGAAACTAATTCATCACTAATAGGTGGTTTTAAAAATCACGTTGTAGTGTGCTAACTCAAATAAAACTGCAAATTATTTATCTGTAAATTCTATACGGGTAATTAGGAAATGTACAAGGTTTCCAGTGACAAAAATCCTCAAACTGAAATATTTTAAATTCTACGAAATACACACCAAAATGTCTGTAATCGGCGAAAACCAGTGAAGTCATTTTCGAATGTTTTACCTAAAATTCCAGTACCTACGTATTTCATATAGAACTTAAGACCTTTTTTACTACAAAACTTATGCATTTTTCAAACTACCTGTATACAATTTACAGATACATTATAAGTGGTATTTCTTGCGTTAGCAGACTACAAAGTGTGTATTTTTGAGAGCTGATCGTAAAGAACTCACTTTACTGACTACAAAAATACCGCACAAGAGTTCCAACTCCTGACCGTCTAGGTAGGTTGTGAGACTGACCTGAGTAAGAAGAGGAAGAAGATGGGGGAAAAGAAGGCAAAGAAGTTTCTGGCTATTCAGATATGCTCACCAAACAAGACAAGCAAAGTTTCTATTCTGATGAAATGCACATTACGGTCGAAAGAGACCTCTTGACCTCCCCAGCCGGACTCTCTCGACCCATCGCCTTACACCGCAGTGGGAGTGTTGAATTAACACAACTGCTCGGAATACAAATACAAACAAACGATTATTGCATGCATCCTGAATAATTATTTATATATGTGTCTAGAGTGTAAGTAACAGTGAATGTGGGGTATGTTTTGATTTTTCGCCTCTGGAACTTATTACTTAGAATGGTACTTACACTATGTTATTCCTGTATTTGTTCGATTTATTATCTTTGAACCTACTGCGATATGTTTTACACCTGTTTATTATAACTAACTTTATATGTAAAAGCCCATATAGGGCGTATATTATACAATAAATAAATAAATACGTCCGTCACTCCTGGACACACTGACTCCTAGATTCCTACCCACCCCTCGTGTCCTTTTCCTTCCTGGAGCTTCCTCTCATTATTTTCCTTAAAAAGATCCTCTACACAGATAGAATTGTAAAAAAATAATATATATCATATTATCAGTTGGATAAAGTTGGAATTGAGACCACATGAAATAATTATAGCATTGAAAGCTGTGAACTCGTTATTAGCATTGGATAAGTGCAGAAAGGCAAAGTACTACAGTATGCTAATGGATGATGAAATGATAAACGGTAGCTAATGTTCGCGGAGCCATTATACAGTGGATATTCTTTTTTAATTGTGTTTATTAAACTTAAAGTAGTTCCACTTCATGTGATCTGATATGACCATAAATTGTTTACAGTTTCATTTACAAATTTCTTATTTCTAATGCTTATTACATACATTTTACTTTAAATTTGTTTAGGGCTGGTTTTATAACCATCCGTTCGTAATGCTTGCTACCATTTTTAACTAATATTTGGACTACCGCCCGATTTCCCCGTTTTATAAAAGTTCGTCAGATAACCGTTCGTTTGACAACTGTCAATTGTTGCCCGAAGATCGCATTATTTGAAACTGTGCACTATTTTTATTAAAAATGCAATACAAAATTTGCATTTGTGAAATAGATTCATTATCGAGCAGTGATGACAAGCGAATGGCAATTATTCAAGATAAAAATAATAAAAAAAACAAATGGATAACGGTCCGTTAACGAAACGGTTAGTTACGTAAAAGAAATATGGTAGTTCGTTCATAAAAAACTTCATTTTTGTATTTCACTGTTTTGGTGTAGTTTTTTTTATCTAATATCTTCTTTCTGTCTTGTGTGGTGTATGTGGAAGTACATATTTATCGTATTCGTGAGAATACTCATATGCCAAAATTGAGAAGTCAAAATATACGCACGAAATGCACGCATATACAATCAATGGAGGATTGGACGACATTTGAACAGCTTTTGCTAGGTGTAATATGTTGGGTAGCCCCTAGAAGGCGGTGATCGATAGCCGCTGGGTAGAACGCTCGACTAGCCGTCAGAAGGGTCGAGTTCGTTACGCACATCTGATAACCGACTTGCTTTTCGATATGAGTTATGCATAGTGAAAATGTGATTAAATCAACAAAAAAATTGTTTTTGGTAATATCAAGAGTCGGAATAAAATAAAATTGTGTATGATAAATAAAAAGTCTTCTTCTTTTAATATGTATAAATAAATAAGAGTGTCTGTAATTGTGTGGGTGCGTTTGTTTTTTAAAAAAACCTACAATTTTATTCTAAACTTAAAGAAATTTTGCAAACTTGACCTTCAAAACAAGAAGAAGGTTATAGATTTGTATAAAAAACAAACCCACTCACCCAATGACAGACACCCTTCTTTATATACGGATATTAAAAAAAAACTTATTGTGTTATTTTAATGAAACCACTTTGTTTATAACAACGAAATTTATTTTATTTATTTTAGGACCGACCGGTTTCGCTTAACACAAGCATAATCAGGGTACAAAATTAAACTAATCAATTAATTTTATTTTATCCTAATCCCTTTCGAAATCTCACGTAGACAGTGACCTTCCTCTTGTTTCGAAAGTCAACTGTGCAAAATGTCATCAAGATCGGAATAAAACTGTAGATTTGTATGCAAAACAAACGCACACCACCCCCCGGAACATTTTTCTTTATATAATGGAAGAAGACATTAATAATGAACTTTCACAAAAATAATGTACTAAACGAAACAATTATTATGCCGGTGTCTGGCTCAGGTAATCCATTCATTTTAAATCCGTCTTAATAGCAGCGCTCAGAGACGCGTAACAGAAAAAACTGTTACTCTGAATATAAAGTCAATTTGCAATATTGCCTAGATATTTACTTGTAGTCTAACGCAGATGCAAATTCAGACAGATTATGAGCAACAGCTGCAATTAAATTCTATTATTGCATTCAATGACCTAATAAAGAACATTCAAAGTTAATTATGAACATTTCGTCACCTGAATAGAGAATAATTTGAGGTCCTACTATAAATTAATTAATTTATTTATTAGAGATGGGGAAATGAGAGTTGGTATATTCAAATCTCTAATAATTTTAAAATGTCAGGAAATACGGTCCAATTTCAAATGGTAAGTGGCGCCAAGGGAAAATTGATCCCATGACGTCACACAAACGCAAAATATAGTTCGCAGTGGCGTCCCGGGCGGATTCTATATCGTCTGAACCGAGCCGAAACTTTTATATTTGAAGTTTTTAATCCTTTTTTTAAGATCTACTATTAAACATTCTTCTTTTTTTTTTAAACCAATGTTTATTTGAAGATAACTTGTTAATTGATTCCCATAAGTTGCGCGTGTTAAACTCTATATTACTATATATAAGAATTAATGTTTGTCTGTATGTCGTCGATTTTTTCGAAAATTACTAGACCGGTGTCGTTGAAAATAGAACGGTTTATTCTTATTAGTGCCAGGGAGGTTTAGAAAGCAGTTTGAATGAAATATGTAAAAGCCAATATGTAAAAGTGTTGCTATAATGTTTTAAGAATAGCATGAAAAACATTAAACCGCCATGTTGTATTAGGGTTAGTCCATAGATATACCATTCTGGGTAGCCACAGATTACATATTCAAAAGAAGGTTTATTTGGGTAGAATATTCTTGAAATGGAAAACACAAGTAGGTGGGTACCTAATTAAGAACTTTATTATTGAGATTATTTATATACGATGCTATAATAATAAAAACATTTCACAAAAATCGCAAAACATCTATCTCTAAGTGAATAATCGCGTTCCGCCCCGCAACAACGAGCCTGAACCCTTACATATAGAAAGAAAGCGTCTTAGATTAAATTTATTGGAACAACTAGAAATAAACAAACGAACCAATTAATCCTATCATAACGCTAATAAATAAAATTTGAAAAATCGTCTACTTCTTAGTATTTTCACGAAATGTTAACAATTTAATTCTTAAAAATAATTCACGCATTTACTGCACACATTTAAATTAACTTCAATGACAGCATTCACGTCATTATAAAATAATTAAGAAAAACCTGGCATTATTAAAAGCGGGGAAAACATATTTCAACTAAAGTACCTCACATAATAGAGAATTTTAATTATCGTAATTATTTATCGGCGTTTAGTGAAAATATTAATAAATCATTTTAAACGCAATCACAAAACATTTATAAAAAGGATTATAATAAAATATTATATTTTGGTAAACAAGCCGAACTATTTTAACTAATTTGCAGTTTTGCTTAAATTGGCGGAACGCCTAGGTCGTCCCTCACCCCTTTATTTTGGTTTCTTCCGGTGGTACGGGAAGCTCGATGTATTGTTTGCTCTGTGTTGAAAACGATATATGTTTTTTTTTATATGAATACCTCACAAGAGTCCCAACTGCTCCCAACCATCAGGAGCCAGTGAGTCTATGGCATCTCCAATTGTGGAATGTTGTGAGGCTAAGGTATTGGGGAGGGGAAGGAAAATGGGAAGAGGAAGGTAAGAAAATACCTGGCTATTCAGATCTGGTCACCAAACACGGCTAAAAGCCATTTCAAGCAACGTTTCAATTCTGAATGGTGGTCTTTCACCAGAGCGATACTGAGTATCTTCCACTCTGGAACGTGCACAAATATACTATATATTATTTTTAAATGATTTAATTGTGTAACAGCACAAATTAATTTAATAAAATGTACTTGCGCACGCCGGAATTTGAACCCGCGACCTTCGGATTCGTAGTCGAGAGTCTTACCCCTCGAACATGGAGGCTGTCAATATGTACATATTTTTTAATAAAGATTTCACGATTTCTTACATATGCATGTTATTATAGTTACGGCCAATCGTTTGACTGACCGTCAGAATTTAATAAAATTTATGGTATTTGAACGCTCCACGTTAAATGCTAATTCTCGGCCAGTTAAAGCTTTTGATCAAATTCCGATCAGCTGTTCACAAATAGATCAAAAGCTAAATCGGGTAAAAAATCAGCGTTTAACGGGATTGTTCAAATGTCAAAATGGAGCTGATAGAGTTTGTAACGCCCGAAAACTAGTTCACCCCTGGTTGAAGCTATTTCGTTTAAAACATTTTGTTACGGCTGTTAAAAGTTGTGGGCAAGATTTCAAGGAAAGTATTTTTTTTCATTATAAACGCTAGTACAGTCTGACATTTAAAAGTAGACAAAAATTGATGGCGCTGCGATCGTTTAAAAGGTTTGAAAATTAAAGCAAGGTTAAAAAGTCACAAGGGTCCAGATGCATATTTTTTACTTTAACCAAACGGTTTTCAGAAATTAGTGGTACGTTCCGAACGGAGATGATTGTGAAAGAACATAATTAGACGGAAAGGCATTTTTTTTTGTATTTCTGTAATAAATGTATCGAAATAACCATGTATGAGTATTAGATGTTAGATAAATAAAATAAAAAAAAATAAAATTTAATAAAAATAAAATAAAATAAAACAAAACAAATAAAATCTAATTCACGGATCAAAATTAAAATTAAAAAAAAAAGTTAATAACCTTAAAGCGCAATAAAAACCAGATCCTCAACAAATAAAACCCTGAATATCCCGATAACACACACCTCACACGGGCAAAACACTTTAAGTATTAGGCAATCAAACTTAATTGCATGGCCACCACTCTGAAACAACTACTAACTGTAAATATAATATTTATATAATTAAAAATACACTTTGTACACACCACTTTAATTAAAATATATAAATATTTCTACATGTTTCGATAGCAATGCTATCATCTTCAGGAATAAATGAATACTAATATTATATAATTAATAATGACGCCACAAAGTTATCAATCATTTGAAGAAATTGTAAATATAATAGCTACAATTAATTTTAAAAAATATGTCACAAAACATAATAAACCAAACTAAACATAGCCCAATGTATAAAATAGTATGCTTACTGGATAGTCCCTTCTCTCTTTTTCAGTGCAATATATGAAATATTATCAAACTTAGTCGAAAGTATCTATAATTACATGTTTATTATTTTTTAAATGATTTATCTACTATAACCAAAACAAAAACAACAAAAAATCTACCTAATTTATGTAGCAAAATAAAGCATTAAAACAAAACTAATCAATACACATCAATACTTGTACCATATTTAACACATCCACGTGAACACCTCAGCACAGGTTCTCCTAGTGAAGTGGTCACGACACATATAACACTCCATTCACAGTATCACCTCTTCAAGCCTACCTTACATTCCGCCATACAAAGCACCTTTATTATACTTATAAAAAAAACATATTATGTAAAATGGTACTGTATAATATATAGATATAAATAAATAAAATCAAGTTATGTTGTTTTGAATTGTTTCTTTAAAATGAAATGTCAAAGTCGAATGTGAAAAATGTTGAAACTGTAAAACGAATTTCAGAGACAAATTGAACAATTTTATGGTGGTACAGTATTGAAAAAAATTAATTCCACTTTATTAAATGTCCACATTTTATATCCAAGCTACAGGTATCATATTATCAGAAACACCTTCGATTACCTTGACATTTCAAGCAATAAAAATCACTTATCATGAGTCAATCACTTCTGGACGAGATACCTCCGGCGCAAAACAAATATCACAGAGGCCTAGATTAGTCAGTGAAGCAAATCGTAGTTGAGAAGTTCAAGCAAACGTTATTGTAAATATTTACTTATAGCTGTTCGTGCCCGGCGTTACCCTGTCTGAATGTTATAGACTGTTACGCGGTTCCGAAAATAGTCTCGACTGATCTAATAGCGTGAGAAATTCCAGTGAAAATTATTATTATTTTTAAAGCGTACATATATAGAATTACAAACGTGAATTTTGGCCAGTTGTTTTGCTAACTGTCGCACTGTGCATACGAGTACATAAGTATTTTTGGTTGTTAATGCATAATTGTGCCTTTTGGTCGTTAGTGCATAATTGAGTAATTTTTCGTCGTGAATACATATTTCAGCCTTCTTCAAAATATGAGCTAGTCAAACCAAAAATGGTTGATAAATTTGGCTTTTCTAAAAAAAAACGGTTTATTTTTTGAGCTGGTTGCGGTAAAGATGGCTGAGTTTGAATTTCCCAGCACCCCCAGCACAAATCCTGTTTTTAACATGTTAATTATTTAACATTTTGGCAATATTAGTGCATATTTGGGCATTGCTAGTGCATATAATAAGATGTCTAATAGTTAGAATCATAATAAAACGAAAAAAATGTAATTACATTTCCACTGGCTGTAATTACAGCCAGTGGAAATTTTAAGGGGCGAAACACCGCCCCTTTGACGCACAATTTCACGCATTTCGTGGAAAGTTTTGTGAGTCACCATTTTACTGTGGGGTGGGAAGAAAAACAAGCAAGATGTTTACTTTAATGGGGGTGAAAAATGTCATAGCGGATTAATTTCGGGATATTTACAATAGAAACGGAAGTATGAAGTTCAAATTTAGAATATCCAGCATTCACATTCGCGCCAGTATATTTTCCTTACACTCCTTTCTTCGTTAATTTGCTCTACATGCCCAAACCATCAAAGCGTCCCTTTATTAATCTTATTCATTACGTTTACATCATAGTCTTGCATTCTTTACGAATCTCAACATTTTTCACATGATCATACATGGTTTTACCACACATTCGCCTCGGAGATCTCATTTCTACAGCATTCGGTCTACTTTCATCCTCCCTCTGCCAGTTCCATGCCTCACTGCCATAAATCAGGGTTGGTATCAGCACTCCATTGTGGACTGGTAGCTTCGCTTGTTTTCAAATATTATTATTATTAAATACTAGAGTCGGGTCACGTCAAGAGACAGAATAACAGAATAATATGTATGAGACGACGCACGAATGTGAATGAAGCAAGGATTGTGTGCCAAGACAGAGCGTTGTGGCTGTCTATCCTCTCTGCCTACCCCCTCGGAATATGGCGTGATGATTAATTAGATATTTGGGACGACTAAACAATCATCATTATTATGTACTAGCTGAAGTACCAGGCGTTGCCCGGGAGTATGAATGGTTGTGTTACCCCTACCCCTACCCTACCCAGTAATTTTACTCTTATTTTCAAACATGTAAAATTTATCAAGAAGTACCAAGTTCAGCTTTAATTAGTGGGAAAGGGGGGTAGGGAGAGGTTTTTTTGAAATCTCATCCAGACAGTGACGTTCCTCTTGTTTCGAAGGTCAAGTGAGCAATATTCATCAAGCTCGGAATCAAACTGTAGATTTGTATACAAAACAAACACACACCGCCCGCCCGGAACATTCTTCTTTATATAATAGAAGATAGAAGAAGAAAAAGAAATAAGAAGAAGAAGATCTTTAAACACTACAGTATAAATCGTTGCGCGCCTGCCAAGTCACCACATAATTATTAGTAAATGAATCATGGACTCGTTAGCTCATTAGTAATTACAGAAACCATGACCTATTGAGCCAGCTATGAAAAGATGGCCTGTTGGAAAGAGACAACCACCTCCACACATAACCTGGTGAATGCATTCCAATGTAGTTCCATTCATAAAATATGCAGCAATGAATGTGGGTAATATTTTATAAAATAATTGTGCCGGAACGACGCACAGTGCTGCGGTTCCATACAAGCTTTGGGACAAAAAAAAATACTAGTCAAAATTATTTGCATTCCTACAAGTTTAATGAATAATTATTTCGAATGTTTAATAATGCGTCGCGTTTATTAAAAAATATATTTCTCAGAATAATCACAGGTAACGAACGATGAATAATGTCATTAGAAATTCTGATTGAGAAGTGCAACTTTTTTTCAACGAAAGACAAACATTCTCTGATTACGAATAACCTTAATATTAACACCTCAGATCAATAATAATGTGTCATTCAATCAAAATCACATAAAAATATCAAACAAACAAACTTCAACGAACAGCGTTTAGACATTGTGTACGTTTTTTTATTATTTCTTTGTACAAGAATATTTTTAATTTAATTCATATTTTTTTCTCTTTAAATTTTTGTAAATATTGTTTGTAAAGTTTATTTACCTTCCGTTACTTTTTTTAGACATTGTGCACTTTTTTCAATTTTTTTATGTGTAACACAATCTTAAATTCCTTAAATTGTCTAAATAATATAATATAATCGGTGAGAAATAGCTAGGATGCAGGTGAGTTCTCCAGATGTTGTATATTATTTTGATATTACTCTCTGTATCTGTATTTCCTCCTTAAATAATAAAAAAAAAACCTCACAACATTTGAAAATTTCCTACTTCCATAACAATATGCGGAAAATGTTGCTTGTGTCATGATGGAGGACTTAGCCATATATATCTAGTTTTTTTATGTTTGTTTCTAGTATGGATGGTACTAACCAAGGTATGTACATTATTTAGGCAATTTTCGTGGATGCTGATAATAAAATTCTTTTGACAAAATTTCCATAACCTTAATTTTTCTGTTTTTACAACCTTATACGAGGGTCTAATAAAGACAAATTATGCATGTTTTTATAATGTAGATATTATTAAAAAGTATTTATGTTTTTATAATATTGATATTTTTATAATATTGATACTTTTATAATATTGGTACTTTTATAATTTTGATATTTTTTATGATATTGACATTATTATAAAATTATTTAAATCGGTGTTATAAAATTGGACTCTAGTATCTCAATAACAAAACTGTAATGCTTTTACCATTATTTTTTCTCTTTAATTTTTTTTTCTCAACTTATGTACAGCACAAGATGCATGCGCCTAAATATAATAATTTTTGCCCTACATTTGTATGATGATTGTAATTTATTGTTGTATTATATTATATTGTTGAAATAAACTCCTGCTGACAAGCTTGTAGCAGTGGCTTAGCGGGTATAAGTTCCCACTGTATATAATTAATATTATACAATAACAAAAAAATTAAAAAATTAAAATTAAAAGCCTAATAAAAATCCAAACACAAAAAAAAAATGTTTCAAACTCATAATTTTTGTATAGACCTACAAAATTTAATAATCTTAAAATTTATCCTCGCGTTTTATTGACAGCAGGCACATATTGATAGCAAATATTATTATACTAAAATAATGTACATATACCTTGGTTAGTACCCTCCAAACACGAAACAAAACAAAAAACATACTGAGCTTTTCAAAACGAATGATTGGGGATACAAATCCTAGAAAATGTGTGTGTGTGTTTTTTTTTTTATAATTTTATTTTATTTTAATATCTTAGTAAATATGTAGATATCTGTATTTTTGGTAGATATATGTTCATAGTAGTACTCTTAAAATGATATAACTCAATTAGTAACTACCCCTCTAAATACGAGAATTTCTCAATTAGAGAGGAATTAATTAACATTACGGATTATATATATTTTAAATATTATTAGTACTTATATACTGTTAGCATCACGTTAACAATTGTTAATTATATAAGTCTAATGTAATGTGAATTATGATGTAGTAATAAATAAATCAATAAATCAGTAATCATAAAATTAAAAAAAAAATACAATTTTTCAATAATAGCATCATGTTTAATGACCATGTTCATCGTTACCTGCGATTATTTCTGATTTTTTCGACAAATTAGCGCAATGCAGTTGTCATCCAACCTGTAGAAATATGTGCCACTTTACTGATATACATATTTTTAATTTTGACCCAAGCCTTGTGGGCGCGCTGCACTGTGCGACGAGGCGAGACGTGCCGGAACAATGTCGTACGCGTATTGAGTTACAACGGCCATATGTTAAATATTTTATGAGGATGCCAGTGAGAACGCGCTCTAAATTTAGACATTCTAGTGTAGTTGATACGAGCACAGAACTCACAGATGCATTGCTTGCTTACAGCATGTTTCAAACTTTTTTAATTTTTTTTTATTTAATCCTGGTAAAATAAAAAAAAGTACGTTTTTATTATATATTTTAGTGAAAACTATTAGAATAACTGTAATTTCAAATATTTAAATTCGAATCATGTGTGTGATTGTAGCTTTGTCGCAAAAACAATAAGTAAGACACGCGGCTGTTTCTCAGTGACGTTTCGCAAAAACTTCGTTAATGAAAGTGTATACATGTGCACCAATACACACAATCCTAAGTGTGTACTGCAAGGGTCAACTCTAATCGCGCTACCTACGTGAAAAACGATCCATTTGTTTGAAGTGGCAAAAACTCTCGAACGGTTGGCTCTAGCATAGTGTCTTAGAGTAAATTTCCAGGTCAACGTCAATATTTTCAGTTTACAAAGCCATTTGCATCATGAGTTATGGAGGTTTGAAAAAATATTTTAAATGCTGAAAAATAAGGTTATGCCACCAAATAGACGGACTATGAAAAAAAACGTATCAGTCAATGATAAAATGATGTCAACAAATCCTAGGGTACAATATTTTTTAAACATTATAATAATCGTTATAGACATCCACACCATAATTGGACGTAGTTATGCAGAAAGCGTCCAACACACAATTTGCAAAAATCGACTTCATCACGTTTTCCTACGGATAAACACGATATCTCTTTATATGCTAAAACATTCAAGCTCCAAATACAATAACGATATACAAAAAAAAATAATAACAAAAAATAACTTCGCAAATGCTGTAATATCAATTTTTCAAATGCCTTATCGTTATTGGGTTGGATGCTTTCTGTATAACTACATTGAATTTGAACTAGTCGATCGCTCATTTTGGTGGATAAAACGTCTGTAAGCATCCTCAATGTTCATTGATTTTTTGCTAAAAGTATTTTTTTAGTAAAACACTAGATGAAGTACCCGGCATTGCCCGGGGTTATGAACAGTTTGGAGTAAAGTTCCGATGTGTTACCCCTACTCCAACCCCTACCCAGCAATTTTCACCCATCAAGCGTGGAAAATTTCATCAAGTACCATGATACTGCTTTAAGGGGTGGGAAAGATGGATGAGGGCAGTTTTTCCAAATCTCATAATCTGAAGTTCAAGCGTGCAAAAATTAATCAAGCTCGGAAAAAAACCGTAAATTTCTATATAAAATAAATCCACCCATCCAGCCATAGACTAAACCTCAGCCACTTTTTTTAATATCCGATTAATCCGATACACGCTAATAGAGTTATTTCATCGTTAGCCTCATTGGAAACTGTACGCTGTGTGACGTGGGAACCAAAAATACACTGAAATCGCTGATATTTACAGCAAATTTTCTCTGGTACGTTACATACTAAATATTCATCAAACCGACTCCACGAGAACTAAGCCGTGAAAGTGAAGGTATTTAAAATACCCTATTAAATTCCCGGTCTAATTAAATAGTTTAAAGAATTCTCGAACGGTGAACTCTGGCATCATGAAATCAGCACAGCTTTTTCTGTTGCAAATTATTACATAAAGATACACACTTTGCAGGTTGCTAACTCTAGAAATGCTACAGATGAATTATCTGTAAATTCTATACGGATAATTAAGAAAATTTATAAGTAACAAATTATCATAAGCAATAATTATTACCTGAAAAATCATACAAATTGAATAATCTTCCGAGAAAAAATACATGCTGCCGATGGGACGCGACCTTTTGTTTACCGCGGGTTCGTGTCCCGTCGGCAGCATGTATTTTTCTCGGAAGATTATTCAATTTGTATGATTTTTCAGGTTGTAATTATTGCTTATAATAATTTGTTACCATATTTGTGCTATGCATAAAAAATCTTGTCTTATAAAAACATTAGTTTATCATTTAAAATAAAATTTATAAGGTTTCAAAAGACAATAATTTTAAACTGTAATTTTTTTTAATTCTATACGGAATAAGCGCTGGAATTTTAGGTAAAACGTTCAAAGTTGCTATCACTGCTTTTCAAACTGCACCATATGCATTTCATAGAATTTAAGTATTACAGTTTGAGGATTTTTTTGTATTTGGACTACCCGTATAGAATTTACAGATAAATCATTTGTGGTATCGCTTGAGTTAGCAACCTGCAAAGTGATGATTGAGGCAATTTTTGAGTGCCGGTCCTTAACTCTTTTCATCCTTTAAAATCATCCTCACCGTGAGCTACGATAATCTATTTGTTATTTTATTATTAATATTTTTTAAACATATTACATTGCTTAAGGTGGAAAAATAATCTTGAGAGTCGGGCGAAACTCGTTGGTAACCAACAGTCGATAATAAAATACAAATTATTGTAAATCACAAGACAATTTCGCAGGCCTAACCAATTACCGTTTGATGTAAAGGGTAAGGCGAATTTATTTTCATATTATTTGTACCCCAACACAAATTATTGAGAAATAAAGTTTACAAGCAGATTCCAGCAACATTCGAAACAACCCCTAAAATTCACCGGCAAAATATAGACGTATACATCCCTGTGAGCTACGCAGGCCCGTAATATCAAAACCAACTCAACCAAGGCCAGGACACCGAATCAAGTCGGGCCTGTTATTTACATAAAATCCTCCAATACAAATATGTTATAAGCCAATCTAAAATGTTTTAATATACTCGTATATATATATTTATGTGAATGCCGCACAAGAGTTCCACTGCTCCCAACCGTCTGGAGCCAGAGGGACTATGGCATTATTTTATTTTTTAAACCAAGACATTTTCACTTACTAGAATGATTACCCAAATACAAACCAATTTTATAGGATTTAAATATGTTGGTAAAATGTTTAGATGGTCCACTGGTTTTTTTCAATATACCTAAACTTTTTTTTTAATTTCGTCAAAAACAATTATATAAATTGCCTCCCTAGTAGCTAATGGATTGCTTGCAATATTGTTCATATATATTTGGGATATGTTGGGAGGCTAAAGGTAAAGACGAGGATTGGTGAAAGATAAGTGGAAAAGTGTCTGGCTATTCAAATCTGGTCACCAAACACGGCTAGAGCCTTTTCAAGCAACGTTTAGATTCTAAATGTAGTAAGTCTTAAATTGTGAAATAGCACAAATTAATCAAATAATATTTACTTGCGCACGACGGGATTTGAACCCGTTTCGTAGCAGGGGATCTTAACCACTCGACCACGATGGCCATAAAAATTACTTAAAACTTTATGTTTTATAAACAGCAGGCTAACTTGATTCATTGAGATATATAAATAGAATCTACGTTCCTTGCAAAACCAGTTAAAAATATTGTTCCGCGAGGGAATTACGAAGGGGGGTGAAGCTCCTGTCGATGTCACCCGAATCAATCCAGACCGTGAATGAACTCAACAAACGGAATATTTGTCTCAACAATCGGCATGCATACTTCAAATGCTCCTCGAGTGTTTTAACATTAAAATCTGCACGAATATTGAATGTGATATAACAGACGGAAGATTACGAAATTGCTTTTTCTATATTTTCCAGAACGCATGTCCAGTCATGTAGACATTTTGTAGTTATCATTGGAGATTCATACCGGGCGAGCGCTTGTAATCGACCGAAGTCCGTGTTATCTCTATGATGCCAATTGACCGCATGTTGTTGCCCATATTTCGAACGCTGATGTTTACTCCGTTTGTATACCTCCGTGACTTAATTAGTGTCCTGGCCTGGGTTGGGGCGGTTTAGGTAATATACGATTTCGCAACTTACCCCCAAGCCCTAGGGGGTCGGTGTTGGATACACCATCCCCTTCCCTGCATGTGAATATTTTACTTAATTAATTAGCTGCCTGCCCCGGGCGGGAGTTCGCTCGCGTAATTGTTATTAACCAACGAGGCTGCTATCGCGGCACTTAATTGATTTAGGTTACAAAAACGCTATATTTTATGATACAATTATTTTCAATTTGAAAGAAAATGTTTCAACGATATTTTAGTAATTTTAATAATTAAAAAAAATGCCTAAAAAATGTACGTATTTAATACTAATAACAAGAGTTCATTTTTAAATTATTTTTTTTTATGTGATACCACACAATAACCCTCACAAGCTCCCAACTGCCTGGAGCCAGTGAGACTATGGCATCCCCAATTGAAGGTATTGAGGAAGGGAAGGAGATGGAGTAGGGGAAGGTTGGGAAGTACCCTGTTATTCAGATCAGGCCACCAAAGGCTAAAGCCATTTCAAGCAACGTTTCGATTCTAAATGATGGTCTTTCACCAGGGCGATACTGACTCTGGAACGTGCCGCAAATACACTACATATTATTTTTAATGAATAATTTGTGGAATAAAACAATCTAATCAAATAAAATTTACTAGCGCGAGCCGGTTATGAACCCGTGACTTCTGGATTCGTAGCCAAGGATCGTAACCACTCAACCACGGAGACCGACAGTTTTTTGAAGGTTCACCTAAAGAGCCCTCTACACTCACTATCGTAACCTAATATAATTAGAAAATCACATATATGTATGGAAAATGAAACTACGATTTAAAATATTATATGGTGTGATATTGTACAATACACAAGAGTCCCAACTGCGAGGAGTAAGTAAAACTATGGCATTCCCAATTTGGCATGTAGTGAGGCTGAAGGGAGTAAGCATGGGAAAGAGAAGAGGGAGAGGAAAGATTGATCAACCGCACAACATCTCTATATATAAAAATGAATGTTTGCCTGCCTGTCTGTCCTCGATTTTCTCGAAAATTACTAGACTGGTATCGCTGAAGATTGCACAGTTTGTTTTTTTTAACAGTGCCGGGAAGGTTTCAAGAGTAGTTTGAATGAAATCCAATATATAAAACTTTTGCTGTAACGTTTTAAAAATAGTATGAAGAACATTGAACCCGCCAGGTTGTATTGACGTTAGCCCATAGATATACCACTCTGATTAGCTACAGATTACATATTCAAAAAAGAAGGTTAGTTTGGGTAGAATATTTTCAAAATGGAAAACACAAGTAGGTACCTACTTAAGAACTTTATTATTTGGATACATTTAAAAAAAAATAAATGTTTGGAATAAAAAAAAAAAATTAAATGAATTTTTCTTTGTTTAGAGATAGTAATAGTCGTCCCAAGGCATTACTTTCGCTGTCAAATCAATTATGGCACCCAAAAAACAAGCAAGAATTCACAATTACATAATCCAAAAAAATAAATAATCCCGAGTAAGACCGGGTACACATCAGTTAGCTGTTGATAAATACTGAGATGGATACTTGTGTTGCAAAGCAGCGACCTTTTTGTCAATTTCTAAAATTGTATAATATGTTAAAATAAAATATGGAAAATAAGTTATCCCCAATTTATTACAACATAGTTTAGTATTATACTGCCCTGAAAAAGCTACGGTAGTGGCTAAACCTAGCCGGCAATAAGTATAATAAATAAATGTGATGTAAACAGAATAATTGTTTAACAAGAATAATTAATTATATTAGTATGGTCTTCATCCGATGGATAGCGGCTGATGATGATTCACATTTTCATTTATTCTGTGACACACTCCAAAGTAAAGTCTTGGTATTTGCGGGTGCGGATTCCGCTAAACAAATAGATGCTGGCACACGTTTTTTTTTATTCATTAAAATTTGAATCGGAACACGGAATGCAAAGCAATTTTTTCAGTCTTTAAAAAAATGCGCTGTTCCATTTTCAAAAGTCCAAGAAGCGCTTTCGATAAAATATTCAAGTCGCAGAACAAACACGTTCCTATATAACGCGAAAAGGCGGGAAAACAAGGGCGAAAGAACTATCGAAGATATGTTACGTTGCTCATGGCGCTACATTGCTAACGCAAGAATTACAACGAATAATTTATCCGCGAATTCTATACGAGTAGTTAGGAAAATGTGTAAGATTTCCAATGACGAAAATCCTCAAACTGTAATATTTTAAATTCTATTCTATATTCTTTTCAATTCTATGTACATACCAAAAATGTCTGAAAATATGTGCAAGTCATTTTCGAGCGCTTTACCTAAAATTCCAGTACGTACTTCATATGCAACTTAAAATCTTACAGTCTAAGAGCTTTCGTCAATGGAAACCATATACACTTTCCCAACTACCGGTGTAGAATTTATAGATAAATTATACGTGATACTTCTTGCGTTAGCAGACTATGAAGTGTGTATTTTGGAGTGCCCCCCTTTAATAAAGATTGCGGAAGGTACGTTCAGAATCAATCCGGTAAAAAACCACTCAATTTTGTTGTGAGACAGAAAGGAGTGGGGAAGTAAGGAAAAGGGTAAAGGAAAGAGGAAGGTTGGGAACATGCGTTAGTATCAGCAATGCTTGCGAAAATGTATGCTTTAAAAAAAATCGTTCGCTCGATGTTCAAGTAGACGCTATTCAGGATCCTAAAAAGGCATTTTTCGGTGAAGTGATCAGATCCGATTAGTCAGAAAACGCAAACTTGTCTCTATCGTTTCTCTTCCGTATCCCAGTGCTTTCACCCCACAAAAATTTCCTAACAATGGGATTGCCATAGTCCCACAGGCTCCGTGCCTTTGGGACTACTGTGTGGTTATCATAACTAATGAACAAGTATTTTAGTATGTGTTAAGAGCATCTCCTATCCCCATCCCATCTCCCCCTTCCTACTCCTCATCCTTATATTAAAGTAAAATAAAACTCCTGTCTCCAACTTTAGCTGAAGAACTTTTTTGGCTTAACCTTGTTTTTTCCACCAGTGTATATATTTAACATTGTTAAAAAACCCGTTTGTCTTCCATTCCTTTATTCATGAAAGATCTTTAGAAACACCGTAGGAGCAATAAATTCTGGCTCTCGGCAGTTGCGACGCTAACTTATTGTTGCGATATTATGATAAAACAGGGAATTAAGTATTGCTTCAAATGCAACATGAAATGAGAATCTCCGAATCACAATCAAAACCAAAGAATTACATAATATCCCACAGAGATCCTCAGAAAGGAGAGATTGATCAATAATGTAGATTCGGAAAACGGAAATATCAAGGGTTAGGATCCTGAGCAGGAAGTGGAAAGGAAATGGTTCTCCTTCTCTCCCCCATGCTACAAGAAAGTCACGATGCATCTAAAGCGAATCTCATGAACTTCCGCTGGGAGATGCACCACACCAAAAAGGCTATTTGAGACATGTGAACCCTTTTACAGCTAGTGAAATCTATAAATATCATCCAATTTCCGTGTAAACAGATTTCCAAACAAAATTCACTACAGTTGTAACAAAAATAATATTTTCAACGATGTTGCTAATACAATAATGCTTCCAGGCGAAATATTATAAAATAAGGTATTTATTTATAAAAAAGGTTTCTATTAAATATACATTTTGCAAAGGGGTTTCGGAAACACATGGAAACCCGCATGATGACAATCTAAATTTAAATGATAATTATTTATTCCTTTTCAATAGCCTTAGCTCTGTAAGATAGACTAGAGCTTCAAAATATTTTCAAGAAGATGGCGCTTTTAAAATTTGTCAGTGTTTTACAGCGTTTTTTCTAAATATAATATAACTCGGCGCTAACGCAAACGAATGCACCATCGAAGTAGACAAACTTTACAGTAATATCGAAACAAATGGTATAGATTATTTGGGATAGGTGGTCGAGCGGTAAAGGAGGAATTCAAATATTGTTCAGTAATTCGTAACATAGGAATGTTTTTTTTTCTTTAAAAAAATACCTCGAATAAAAAGCTACTTTTCAGTGAACAGTCATCCGGCAATCTGATCCATCACAGTTCAATAATCCGTGTAAAAACCGAGGGCACCCGTAGCGAAGATAATTTCTTAGGGAAGGGGGAAAAAAGAAATAAAATGTAGTCATAAGAAATGAAACAAATAATAATAATAACGGAGGAGACAAAGGAGCGGGTAATAGAACGCACTGCGCCACAGTAAACAATGTGAGAAATGAATGGGGGAAAATGTACTCGACTACTGTTTGTCTGTACATAATAATATTTGTGTTACCGCAGTCAGACGAATGTAAATCTGGCTATTTGGAATTTGGATGTGATTCTGTGATGTGTTTTGTATGGGAATTTTGCAGAAGAAATACGTGGGATAAGCTTCTAGACGAAGTTGAAAAATTGAAATAAAAAAAAATAAAAAATTTTTACCACACCACAAAATTATTCGCTATTTATTAAAATGGAAAATTACACCATTTGACCATAAAACTCGATAATTGTGCATTTTTTTCTTTAGTTTTGGTAACTTAGACGTACATATTCTTACTGTTGTCAGCCATGATTCAACGTATTGTCCCAAATCTAAATAAGTTAAAGAAGTGTATTCTTTTTGTACAACATTCAAAGATTTTTGTAGACACTAACAAAAAATCAACAGCATTAATTTATTAGTTTGGCCTAGGGAATAGAAAATTGTTCGTCTGATAATAAGAGTATATAACCAAATATTGTCTCTGAAAAAAAATAGAAGTAACGGATGTGAGTTTTGATATTTCTCATTTAATAGCAATCGTTTGGATTTCCAGGGCAATGATCGAAATATTTAACAAAATACGGAAGGATATCGTGACAAACGTATTTATCTTCAACAGATAAGTTTCATTACTGTGTGTAGACTCAACCGCCCAAAATTACAAGAATTTTGACATGTTTATTAATAATTCGGATTAATAAAAATGGACAACATTTATCGTTTCGACCTTAGAGATGAACTTTTTTCGCCTGCGGCGTTTTGTTATGCTTTCTATGATTACTTTATAAAATGGTGACCGTTTTACGAAATACTAAAAGTTTAATTATTTTTAACTTTGAAACTGTCAATTCATGGTAGAATTCCATTATAAAATGATTTTTTTAAATTAAAAAACCTCTGTCACATTTTTTCATTTAGTCATTTTCCGGTAAATAAGTGGAAAAAAGTTACAAATGATTTTCAACCAAAAAAATTCATACTAAAAGTTTATCCGACCAAATTTCATTTGAAAACCCCGACGAACAAATTATATATTTTTTAATTAATTTTGATTTGGCATCTAAAGATGTAGCATTACATTATTTAGAAACACGATATTTTAAGCATGTACCTAGTTAAATGTTTAGTTAATAATGGTATGTAACTACTGGCTGACGACAGTTTGGTCGTTTGTATAATATTAAGTTTTTTTTTAATGTTTAAATCAACACTTGCGACGCCATCGAGTGCAAAATGAATCACATTAATCTGCGGGTACCCTACCCGCTGCGGACCACGAAAATATTGGAAATGGATAAATTGACCCTTTGGCTAAAAAGGTTGTGAATCACTGGTTTATTGATATGAATTGTCAGTATTAAAAAATATTACATGCATACATAAGTTGCTAAATGATTAAAGTGTCTAGTGAGATTCGCTAATACACAGTGTTTATCTTACGTGAACTGCCAGGTAAGTATGCTCCTGTATAATATTATATGCCTGTACAAAAAAATAATTAACATTTATATTTTAACGCGGCATCAGGTTCATTGGTCAAATGCATTAAACAAACAGCCTTGTATTACAGTTCGATGAACTGGTGAATGAATTTGTTAGCGATAATTTGTAATAAAAGATTATCTAAAGTTAGTGATAAGGTAAACCATAATGAAAAAAATAAATTATATACAGGTATGTATATGTATTTGTGCAGAGCCCTTGAGGTGATTTTTCGAAACGACGCTATGTAAATCATACAAATATTATTATTATTATTAAGAGGAACGGCTGCGCGCACTGCTCCATACAAAACTTAATTATGGATTTTTACTTTGGAATACCAATCCAAACTGATTGATCTTTTTTAAAAATAAATATCTAGTAAGGATTAGAAGCACTTTATTTATTTTTGTTTTGAATTGTAAAATATAGGCCATTAAATAAATCAATTTTTCATGATTTTAGAGGCAAATTCGAAAATTATTTGAGGGTTGAAAATAATTATTTGCTATTTAAATACGACATAAAATAAAATAAGAAAAAAAACAACATAATTTTTTTTTTTTTATCATCATAAGGATAGCAGCCAATTTATAAAAATGAAGGATAATATTAACAAGTCTTGAACCTGAAGTATGATATCGGTGTAAATGGCGTAAATTGAACTGGTCTCATTAGCTAAGTTGGTTAAGCGGTTACCCCGGATAGGTAGAGGTCCCGAGTTCGAGTCCCTGAAATCTTTTTATTTTCTGTTGTTTTTTTCGGTTTCGTGGTTCATTTGGGATGTGTTAATATTATCTTCTTCAATGATTAAATAATAAAAAAAGTTTTTCGGCTCGAAATTTTAAATTATGTTCGGAAAATTTGTGTTCCAGCGTAAATTGGTTGTTTTTAATTTAAATTTAAGTCTATCATAATGCTTACTGTAACACTTTTTTTTAATTTTTATTATTATTTTATTTTAGTTATATTTTCATAACAGACGGGGTAAAACTTTTATTTAATAATCATTAACCCCCAAATAATTGCTAAAGTTGCCCGGATATCGCGAAAATTCGATTCCTTTAATGGCCTTTATTTTGTAAGGACAATTTTTTTAAATACTTCTAATCAGTACCAGATATTTGCTATACCCTTTGATGAAAAGAAAGATCATTCGGTTTAGGTGAGTATTTTGACCTCAAAGCCAAAATTAAATTTTGTATGAAACGGGCCGATTTGATTGACAGTATGGGCACAAACGATTAAGATCGCTTTGTAATTCCGTATAATCGAATAAGGATTGAATAGTTAAAAAAAATAATGTCATCTGCGTACAACACGAAGCAAATATTTTGAAAGCATACAGTCATTTATGTAAATATTAAATAAGAATGATCCGAGATACGAGCCCTGGGGCACACCTGGGACGATTTCCTTTAAGTGAGATGCAAAATCACTGACAGCTGTGATTTGATGCCGACTACTAACATATGGTGGAATTCATCTTTAGAATTCATCTATACCGTGAAATCTGAGACCTATTAACTTCTGTAACAGAATATAGTGATATATTATTTTAAACGATACATGTAACAGAAAGGGAAGTTACAGGGGAGCTCTCGCTGGCAGGACTAAATCCTCTGTGCTTACACTTGTAGAAAAAAAACGGCACGATGGAATCGCGCAAGTTTCGAATGACCTAGAAATATTCCGACTATTAACAAGTTAGTTACATCAGCAAAAAGTGGAGTATTCAGTAAGACATAAGGCGTACCGCAGGGGTCCCTGCCAGGTCTCATCAGAATTCAAGTCACTCGCTTCCCACCCCACCAATAATCTTCCGGGGAAAGTTTCATAGCGAGAACTCACCCCCAACCGCCCCCTCCCCGTTCATACTAAAGAGCCTCGCATTACGGCATGGAAATGAGAAAATTCCGAGAGGAATCGATACCGGTCGATCTTTCGGAGATATAGACAGAATGGGAAGAGCGTGGTGCTTCACATTATGGATTACTTCATAGTATGGAAGAATGCACCTAATTGGAAGACGATATCTTTGATCTGTGTCTTTTATGAGGTAATCGCCAAGAGGTTCAGTGTTACAGAATAGATTTTGACGGTTTATTAATCTTAGTTAAGAAAATGGCTCCTTTTTATTTCGTCATAGTTAGCATTATTCACAACAGTGACATTAGTTGCTTGATTCTGTAAAGAGGGCGGTTCCATCTGATTGACAATCCACTGTTAGCAGACAGGTTGTCATCCCCGATGCACAGACGCAATGAAGATATGCTAAGTCTGTTCTACAGGTATATCAACTGAGCCTGTTCGAAGGAACTAGCAGCATTGATCACGAGCGGAACACGCGTTTACAGTTGATGTCGGCTTCATGAAAATGGCTCGTTTTTCCTACTAATTTTTGTGTAAGGTGGCTAACATGTGGAATAAAAAAAGTTATAAACGTTTTTGTGCAAAAAAAATTACTCCAAAACGCGATTATATAAATGGCGAGCTTGCCTTTAGTGTCCCGTCTTATATTAGAATAATTAAATGGATATTTAAAAGCTCCACAGCTCACGATAGAAATTGTGTTACGAGCAGAAAAACGTTGCATTGACCTATCATTTCTAAGCAGAAAAATCTGTGATTATTCCACTACGCAAACGCTCTGGTCGTCGTCTTGTTTTATTTTTTCATTATTCAACGGATATTTCAAAGCTCAACCACTCACGATTCAAATAATTTTGCAAGTACCACCTTACATTAGAAACAAATTACATTGCAATCAAGACTTCCAGACACCATACAGGACAGAAAGAAAACATTAGACTAAAAAAAATAAACGATTCCCGAACACAAAATTGTTTACTGCATAAAGGCATTCATATTAGTGCTGGGCGAAGCGGCTCGGTTTAGTGAGCCGGATCACTAAATCAGCTCTTTGTAGTGTACCGGTTCGGTGATCCGGCTCGATCGAACGACGATTCGCGTCTCCCAGCACCATGCCCTCTCCCTCACTCCCCTAGCCCTCCTAAAGACGTCCTTAAGACGCGCTTACACAATACTTTTTTCGTTCAGTTTTCCAGTGGATTGTCTTTACAGAGAGCTGATTTAGTGATCCGGATCACTAAACCAAGCCGCTTCGTCCACCACTAATTCATGTATAGCGTAGTTCCTAGTAAAATAAAAAATTCACATAGTTTAAGCATGTTTATAGTAAGATGTAAAAAAATATGTTTGTAATAATAAATATTAGAAATAATCAACGTTTAAATCTAAATTTAAAAAATATATAATCAGAAGGGTGCGGGTTCGAGTCCTGTCGGCGACATTTATCTTTGCTCGGAAAGGTTTTTTTCAATTTGGATGAGTGTTTCAGGCTAATAATTATTGTTTATAAAAAAATAATTGTTACCCTTTGCGCTATGCACAAAAATCTTGTCTTAAGTTTTTAAGAACTTTAGTTTATCAATTAATAAAAAATATATAAGTTTACTTTAAACTACATGAAGCGTAACCATGTGTTAAGTTTAAAAAATAATAAAAAATAAATAAAAAGCAGAAAAATCTCTGCTAATTTTATGACGAAAACGTTAGAGAGATATGCTGCTTCAGACAAACAAACAGATCCGCTTTAGTTAGTTCGTTTACGTTTGCGGCTCACGTTCGAATGCAATTCATAAAACCGGAGTAAACATTGTAACATTCCAAAGTTAAGACACACACATGAAAATACATACTTTTGGGAGGTGTTCGTTTTTACGCAGCAAAATCTTATTATCTTGTACAATAATTTCCACGGCTCCAAACATGGCAAATTGTAAACAATAATTGAAACCATTACTTTCGCGAGTGTTCTGTATGTGTTGATACGACATTACGAGCAGAATCGCACTGCAGGACCTTTCAGAAGCACTGAAATATGCTGAAATGTACTGACACACATGCTGAAATACCATGGTTCTGCAAGCAGAGAATAGATCGTAGTCCCCTGGGACTGATAGCAATAAAGGAACAACACTGCGGTGTGTCAATTCCATTTACTGCAGAACATGCAGGGACATTATATTGCAAGTACTAACTGAAATACCGGGCGTTGCCTGGGGATGTGAATGGTTTGGAGAAAAGTGTTGATGTTGTGATGCGTTACCCCTACTCCTACCCTTACCCAGTAATTTTCATCTTATTTCGAACGTCAAGTGTGCAAAATTTCATCAAAAAGTACCAAAATTCTGCTTTAAGGCGGGGAAAGGGGGGTGGGGTGGGTTTTCGAAATCTTGCGTAGACAGTTACCTTCCTCGTTTTTTTTGAAGGTCAAGTGTGCAAAAGTTCATCGAGCTTGGAATAAAACTGCAGATTTGTATAAAAAACAAATAAACATAATTATATATCGCTTCTCTCTATACAAAAATTAAAATTTATCTGTCTGTCCTTGATTTCCTGGAGCAAGGCGTGCCACCAATTTAAGTAAAACAGCAAATAAGTAAAATGGTTCAGCTTGTTTACAAAAACCGAATATTTCGTTGGAGTATTTTTTTTTATTTTCTTTAATAAAGAAAGATAAATATTCCCAGGTTACGAATAACCTGACAATATTTGAAAAACTCCTACTACCATCACAGTAAGCGGAAGATGTTGCTTGTGTCATAATGGAGGACTTAGCCAGCCGAGGAATTGAACACATAACGCCTGGGCGAGAACCAAACGCGATGCCAACTCAGCCACTGACCGGTATTTAGTTTAACTATTTTATAATTCACTTGCCGCTGTCAAAATCACGCGAAACTAACACGGACGGCGGTGAACCAGACTGGTGTCAAAATTGGTGTCACGTGACCTTTGCCTCCAACCGTCGAAATGGTATGTTAAGGCAAGTCTATTCATCCTGACGTCACTGGTTGCTTTATTCGCCAGCAAAAAACCGAGACGTCAACTGCAATCTAGCGCTCGGGTTCGCTCGGGTGAGCTCGGGTTCGCTCGGGTAGTCTCGCTGAGATTGTAGACCAGAAACGAAACTTGAATTCAGAACTGAAGCAACGCAAAGTGAGTTTCTATGTGACCGGAAGAATTTTTAGCATTCGGCCCCTCATGTGGTGACACTTACACAAGATTTAAAGGTGTTTTGACACGACGACCGTCAATCGACGAACGAACCAAGTGTGAGAGAATACATAAAATATAAAAGCGTGGATTCGCCCGACTCGAAGAAAGCAACAGCAAGGCCATGTCCATATAAAACGACATAAAACTCCACAAAATTTCGACTAATTACCAAGAAAACAGTAACTGTAAAATCTTGACATAATTACTTCAAATTATAAACAGTCCCGCGGGCAGGTATATTCAATGAGCGAGTTTAATATCACTTTAAAGATGAGATAGCCCCTTCTGATTCGCTAATGCCCTCTAATGTACTCACAGACCACGCTCCACTGGGCATGCAGTGCCGCAGGGGTAGAAATAGTGCGGTTCGCGTACCATTCGTTCAAAACAAATCAATTTTGAATGGAGTGGCAGCCCAATTTTCAAATAGAGATGAAATAACTATATTTATAAAGAAAAAAAGAAACAAGGCTGCGGGGCATTTTTCTGATACTGATTGCCTAAAGTGCCTTTCTGTCGTTTGTAATATCACATCAATATTAAATTCCAAAACCTTTTTTCCTTTTTGTACATATTATGACAAACAAGGAACTATAATCGTCTTATCTTTTGGCAGAAAAAAATGATTTTTAAAAACGCATCATGGAAATGATTTTGGGAGCCTAAAAATGTCGTATTAACTTACAAATTCCAGAAAATTTCACTTGGTTGTTCAAAGGACAGGACCCTTGCGGTGATTGTTTTATTGTACAAAAACCAATAACTCTTTTTTAAAAAAGACAAACATTCCCCGGTTACGAATAACCTGACACTATTTGAAAATCTCCTACTACCATTACAGCAAGCGGAAGATGTTGCCTGTGTCGTGATGGAGGACTTGAACTGAGGTGTTGAACTCACGACGCCTGGGTGGGATCCAGACGCGATGCCAACTCAGCCACTGATCGGTTGATATATACTATTATAACAGTCCACTTGACGCACCAACAAATAAATGCAAAACGAAAAAGATTGCGAACCCCTGCAGAACTGAAATTGGAGAATTTTGGGTTAAAATATCTGCCGGTCTGGAGACCGCCGTCACGGTGTGGAGCCACTTGTTGGCCCAATTCTGGGGTTTGGTAAACAATTTTGAATTTAAATATTGAAATCAAAAATGAATTTCAATATAATCCTCCTCCAAGAGAAATCAGCAATTTGCTCGGAGCTACGATAAGGTTACTTGTGGAATTCAAACATTTGATAGAGGAGTTAAATATTACACAGTACAATCAAAATAGCATACAGTGCTAAAATGTGGACAATACACCAAGGTTATTCAAAAACAGAAAATAATTCAATGTTAGATGGAAAGACGCCATCTAGGCATCAACAATAAACAGTAAGTAAAAAAAGACTTGTACGTAAACTCTAACAGATTGGACAATAAACGAAAAAAAAAGATAATTGACAAATTGCTCAGAAGATGGACAAAATCTCCGAGATAAAAGTAAATACGTCGCAGCTGAAAGCCAGAAACCGAGATGATTGAATCATAAATGTAATTGATGAATATGATGATGACAGAGACGTAAATAAGTATACACACAAAAGTGTTAGGAATCAAACGATTTAACTTCTTCGTAATCCCTCCCTCCTTTGAGGTTCTCTCACTTTCTTTTTTATAGGTTATCCCATTCTATTACATGTAATCCTACCTCTGTCTCACTATTCCATTGTTTCGTTTTATATTTTGTCTTCCTCTTATTATATTTGTATTTTTGTTAGTATGTTATGTAGCAGTGATGTAGTTTTAAAATTTACCCTGTTGAAGCCTGGGATAAGCGAAACCGGTTGATGATGAATTTAAGATAAATTAGTGGTACAAACCAAAGCGTTTGTTTTTTTTTTAATACTTAAGCGTGTATGGTAAAATAAGAAAAAAAGGAGCAAAGAAATAGAATATCTTTACACTGTTAGAGCTCCTAAAAAAGACTCGACAAAGTGTTGTTTTTTAGACAACATTTTTGAACATGGGTTTTCTTATTTGTAAATGTAACATGTGATTCCTATAAGAATAACATAAATAAATCAAGACAACTTTAATTCGACGGGGAGAAACACGCGAAGAACATGGCTGCG